>VTPC01008680.1:21868-67732 GCA_011009095.1 Ignelater luminosus | reverse complement strand
TTTGTCTAATGTTGACATAAGCTACGAATACGTGTGATACGATTCATTTATAGGAAGTGAAGAATAAAATATTTATTTTCTTCATCCAATAAAATAAATTTCCGTCTGCACACTTTTGTAATTTATGCACGCTCAATTTCAAAGAAATATTCCAGTTTTGTATCGGAAAAGCTTGCTCACAAAGAAAACATCATTTTGCACGCATGTAACATCCTAGCCTACTCTAGCGACGATGGCTAGATGTGTATTATCCACACCAGCAAGCCGGTACAGCCCAAAGATTTTTTCCGGACTTTTTTTAACTATTAGAAAACCTTAGGCACAGGCTATAATGTAAAATCTGCCAGAGGTCTGAGAATTAACTTCAACATTGAATCTGGTATTTTTTTACAAAGCGTTTGTTTTCGGCAAACTTGCTGGTTTGTTAAAAGCAAGTGCTATTTTTACTTAGGATAAGCTGCTAGACTTACCCAGCTAACCGAGTGCTACTTAAATTTTAGAGGGAATAGAGTTAATTTGTTGAAACATTCTTTTTGTTTACGCAAAAACTCAACTGGAATTTTTACTTTATTTAGTTAGATAACAGGAATCTACTTCATCAAAGCTTCAGTCGGCATTAACATAAAAATAAATTAATTTTGTTCTCTTTCAATATGACTCTATTAGCAGGATAAGAATGACAGCTTTGATTGTAAGGATTTCACGAGTCTTAATGTACAGTAAAATTCCTTCAATTTTCATGTATTGCACCACAAGTTTGTTTACTATGTGGCGTTATGTTGTAGGGCAACGTTACAAATTATTATATTGTCTACATATTGCCAGAGTTTGGGCTCAAGGATTCAAGAAACTCTGAAGCCCAGACAGAGCTCTTTCCACCTTCTTAAGAAAAACAATAGTCTAATCTTAATCTAATTTTATTCTTTCAAAGTATTCTTCATAAAACGAGACAGATTACCTTCTTTGTAAATCCACTTCCATCAAAAACCCTAATTTTATTGTGTTTTGAAAGTTGTACATGGTTGGTACATATTAACATATCTAATCATTCAATGAAGCCTATAGACAGTAGATAGCAAAAGCAAATTTCTTAGATTAGCAACATCTGATATTAGTTCTAAGTACCTATCTCTATTAATATGTATAAATTATCTACAATTCTAATTTTTTTTCTAATTATACTGAAATAGCAATCGCATATTGTAGTATTCTTAAAGAATGGATAGGTCTAGTCTATTCCATTTTTGAACCCAGAGTACATATATATTTTATTTTTTGCAGTTCATTAGTACTAAATAATGGAAACTATCAGCTAAACAACAAGAACTTTGGAGTTTCAAAAAATATAGAACGGACAATACGATAAATGTGTGTAACGGATCAATATCAAAACTCAAAGTAATGAAATTTCTCAGGTAACAGTAACACAGGGGTGTTACCACAATATTTTACATTCTGGTGCTTTTTTTAGAAGATAATATGTATTATCATACTTTAGTTTTTTTTCCTTTAGTACACCCTGTAGGTAAATTAGCTTTATGAATTAGTTTTATTGTCACTATCATCTTCCATGGGTTGGCTTCTCACTTGTCCAATTCTTTTTTAAGATATAAAAAGAACAGACATTGCAAGCACGTAGGGAGACAATCATGTGAATGGCATAGTAATTCTAACATTTATTGCTAAGAAGTAATGGAGTACGCTTAAATTATCAGCGAGAAAATTCAACTATATTGGTGTTGAGTTGAGGGTTTTACTATTATTATACTGATTAAAATTAACTTCATTATGTCAAATCAAGTTCTAAAAGAGTGCTTGAAATAAAGCCAGGTATAATAATAGGCGGTACGGTAGGTAAAAGTAGTCTAATTATAGCTTAGTAATGCTGACTGTCTGTAAACAACATTTGAATCAAGGGACTATTATTATCCATTTTATTATTATTATTATTATTATTATATTTTTTAACTCCTAATTCATTTTTTTTCTTTTAGTCACCTATCCGTTTACCTAACCGCTACCGTTTCAATTCTCCATACAGAATAGCTATGATGACACAAAGAACAATTAAAGAAATAAATTTACAGTTATAGCATTGTAGAAGATTTGTTAATTTTCCCAAAATAATTTTTTAAAGTTTCTTAAGAAATAAAAATTTTCTCAAAAAAAATGGCGAAAAGGTAAAATAGTTCTGAAAAACTGAAAACTATTTTAGTTCATTTTTAATTCCCTCTATAAAATATCAAGTAGATTATGAATGGGTGTAAAACAAATAAAACAATCGAACAGCCCCCAACAACCTACTGTATCTTTTTCAATACCTGTATCAACAAATTACCATCTCCTGGTTACACATTACCTGTATAATATATGGAAACCAAAAGCAAATATCCAATTGGATCCTACAGGATATAAAGCTCCGCCTTTTAATATCCTTCATGACGTTTTGATCCGCCCCGAGAGCTATTCACAGTATAGATCTGTACAAAGCTAAAACCAGTTGTGTGGTAACCGTGATGTGGTGTGAATGCAACTTGGTTTCGTTCTAACTTGAAGAAAAAAAGTGCGAGCAAAACCGTATTTTTAAAATTATCTTTTGAATATGTCTAATGTCGTTCTAATCCGACACCAGTTGTGTCTCGAAATTAAGTGAATGAACTTATTAATTATTTCGTTGCGTCATAGTTTTAAATAACTTTATTAAATATTGTGTGGGATTAATTTTCTTCTTTTTTGTTAAAAACGTTTTTATGTGATGAGTTTAAAGTCATTTTACAAGATATTAATGTATCCATTTCGATGTAATTAATTCTTTTTTGTTGTAAACAGCGTTGTTCAAAATTATGTGGAATTTGTTGAAATGTTGAATAATGAAAAGTTGTTAAAGTTGGTTAAAATAAAAGCAATGCATTTCGAAAAAGTGTAACAGTGCCGGTTAAACAGACAATAATGCTGTCGGCAGGGGTGGGATATGGAGCTCCGGGTTCTGGGGCCACACCCCCGTATAGTCCGCCACCCCGGAATAGTCCCCTGCCGAGTTTTGGATTCACACAAGAACAAGTAGCATGCGTTTGTGAGGTGAGATTTTCATTATAAACTGTCTATTTCATTTTGTAGATTCAACGGATGATTGAATCATTCAGATCTTTGAAAGTTTCTACATATATTTTAATTAGTTGATACAAGAAATTGAAAAAACTGAAAGGCATTTATTGAAGTATAGAAAAAAAAGGCTGATATCTGAGAAGTCTTTCTAGGTTAACATATAATGGTTACAGTAATGCAATACCGGAAATAAAAAAATGACACCAGTTTGTTTTTTTGTATGTTGCTTTAAACCAGATCTCAGAACGTGTCGTGTAGTCAGTCAGTCTATTGAGGGTTTTTGTTGAGGGTATTTATTGCATTAGTAGTGTCATGAACAAATATTTTGCCATACGATACAAATATGAAATAGTACCTGTTTCAGAGCTGGACAGGGTAAATATTTGGAAAATCGTAAACAAAACGTTCTTATTACCTTTAATCTTTCGGATGCATATAGAACCTTACTTTTGAAAACACGCGTCCATACAAGCTCGGCTGTAGTTTTTTTTATTGTGTTTTTGAAGATATCTAATTGAGTCTCCCAGAATTCTTAATAAAAGTATTTTTGCCCAAAGGGATTTTCATAATTTTATTTTTAATTAGCTCATTGAAAATACTTCCAACGTTTCACTTTTTATCAAATACAACAAATTATTGCTTGCATCGGATACTTCTACTAAGTATCTCGTTTCTTCTAAGAAAGTTTAGATTCTAAGGTTCTGACATCTCTAACACACCAGTTTCGGACTTACGAAATAATGGAAACTTAATTGGATATTTTAGGCAAGCAACACCAACGAATTTGCAGATCTTATTCATGTAGAATCGCAAATTTCTTTTTCTTTTGATCTAACCTTTCACAAATATTTTTAATTTTCTTTTTTGTCAGTAGGTGTAAGGTTTTTTCCTTAGAAGAGAACAAATTGCAAATTGAGTCCTCGATGAGTTTTAGAAACATTTTGATCTAACTTCATTGTTCTTTGCTTAGTATTTATGGGTATTTTTATTGAAGCTACTTTGAATATTTCTTCTCTTCAAACTTGCAATCAGAATGCATAGATAGGTTATGTACTTTGTATGCACCATATCGTTCATACTATAAGGATTATTTAGGTCTGAAAATGTTTGCAATACTATCAGCAAAAACTCTCCTGATTCTGTTACTAAAATATGTTTTGGGCGAATTAGTCAGAATTAAAAATGATTATTTCCTTACAATAGGACAAAAATTTTGACAAATTAATAGAAAGAACTCCTTTTGAATTTCTCCAAATTACTTTTGGCGTAATTACTTCAGAGGAATTACTAACACTATTAGTTTACCCTGTATTTGCCAAAGCATTTGAAGAATTCATTAACAAAGTATCTGGAAAATTTAGAAAATTTGAAAAAACTTGTACGATCGTATGTATGTACCTTCTAACAACGATCAGGCAAGAAGTAAAATATTCAGTTGCTTAACAATAATAGAAATAACGCAGTCTGTCCGAAAAATTACATCCAGACCCTGTTTACAGTTTTAAGCGATGCATGCCTTGATATTTCTTAAAATTAAGATTCTCTTGGTGTGCACTACGCTACGGACGCTCGACTGCAAACTGGTTTTCCTTGTGAAGCGATTATGTTAGTGTGCAATTATAGTTTTTTTTTAATCGATCTATTTATATCGAAGTTATTTTCTACTGTTTTTGCAACCATTTCCTGACAGGTTGTTATTAAAGTATTCATGCTTAGCTGAATATACCTTGCATTAATTTAATTTGTGCAGTCTAAAGACCATATATGTTACTCATTTGCCTGTATACAAAAATTATATTCGAAATTGTTCAGTGGCCATTAACATTTTTACTGGCCAAATGTAGCATATTAAGTTGACCAGATTTCTCTCTGTTAAAACCGGGTATTAGAAGAAAGGTACAGTTAGGTTCTCATGTTATGGTAATTTTCCAATTATCATTTTGTAGGCACTTACCATTTGATATCCCATATTATGTTTATTATAATCTCTAATAACTTCCTGTCTTCTTACTTTAATGCGTTTGGTTGTGTTTGACTATAAAAAATATTGGAACTTCATCATTCGTTTTCTTTCATTGGTATCTCCATAGCATAACATGGGCGTCGACGACCTCAGAACGCACAACATTTTTGGTGCTTGGTCGATGATAAAAATACATTTGACAGTTTTCGATCACCCTGTATAACAAGAGAATGTAATTCAAGTTTAAATAGACTTTCTTGAAATGAGGAGAAACTAAATTGTAGTATTACAATTAGCATTGGATAAGGAATTGAAAGATTTCATGATACAGGGTGTTCTATTAGAAAAAAAATCTTGATTTGGACTGCGACATAATTTCCAAACATTGTGTATAACGAGAAATAAATGTAGAGTATGTAAATCATCTTTTAATATTTTTATACTCTCTGTGTAGCCAAATCTGGAGACCCATATGAACTTTAAATATCAATAATTACAAAGTGAATTTGCCTATTGAGAAATAAATGTCTTGGGAAAAGACCGTGACATCGTGGATTCATTCCAAAACTATTAAATTTAACACCCAAAACATCAAAGGCTTGAATGATCCACTACTGTTGTTAATGTTTATTTTGCAACTTGGTCGTAACAGTATTACGAACTACTCATCGCGACTTTAATTAAACAAATTTATTTGATGGTTTCTTTATTTTTAGTCTGACCATTCAAATTCTTTAGAATGCGTGATCTTCCCGAAACAACTTCTACATTTTTGCTTGGTTTACTTGGGCGATTTTTGGCCTGAAATAGTCTATAATAATGTGGAAGGTGTACATTTATATTTAAGTAGTTCAAATTAATCTTTGTATTGATCTTTTAATATCTCAACAATGAGCTTGACGAAATCAAAAGTTATCCAAGAATATAGTTTAGTTAATCCGAGTACTAAATAAGTTCAACAGAAGATGGCGTATATTATAACTGGAAGAGTAGAATTTACCTTGTTTCAAAAACCATTTCACATCACATACTGAAAAAGTAGTAAACGCACTCTTTTGCAAGAGCAGTCGATTACTGGTCAAAACTTCATTTTTATAGGCATGGACTCGATTGGCAAGCAGAAATAATGCAGGAGGATTAGTTCCTTTCGATTTGTGAATAAAAACTAATATCTCTTTTTTAAGTTATACATTTTATTGCCTCAATTTACAAATAAGCGGGAAGATTTACGAGTTTCAAAAAGTCATCAAGTCTTCAAAAAAAAATAATTACGTAAGAATACAGACTGTGTTTTAGCCTTGTGATGGGATTTATATTTTTCTAAATCTCATTTATTATCTCAGCGTAGTGCTCCAAAGATGTTAACTCTGGATGAGGTGCGCCTTTTCTAGAAAATATTCAGTGGTTTGTTTAGGTTTCCCATAAGCAAGGGGTGAGGGGAACTGTGGATAAAGCTCAATAATGTTTCCAATTTATTGTATTATTTTCGAGTCTCAGAAAACTGATATCTGAGGATGCAAACCGGTATTCAAAGCGAGATGCGCTTTTGGGGATGACAATTAACTATATTATAATGATCCCGTGTAGTATGACAAGATGGAATTATGCAAGTTCGATGTACCTATAACTAATTTAAAGACTGGAATTTGCAGTTAAATCGCTAGTTCAGTAATGACGTTTCTGTTTCACGTATAACGTCCGAAAACCTATTTGTTGTTTATTTACTTGCTTTGCTTATACGTGCATAAAAATCTTAATGGCCCATAAAACATTTATCTCAATTTATCTACCATATTCTTATTTTATATTTATTCTCGTTTACCGTAACTAGCAAGATGCAATCTTTTAGCTTGAAACGTGCTCGAGGGTTTGAGAATTTTAAAGAAATTTCTAAGATTCCTGAACTAGTCCTGGAGGTTTCCAGAATGCAACTGTTGCTGAAAATATATACATGAATTTTTATTATGTTACTGTAGACAATTTGTTTTATTTCTGCTATACTCTTCCTTTAAAATGTTAATTTACTTTTGCATTTGAGTCAAGATTCGATGCATTTTTGGGAGAAGATGTATGAACAACGAACAGCGTTAATGCGGATTTGATACCTACATACCTATTCATTATATTAGATAGTACTACACTGTTTCGCCGTGTATTGGCCTGCAATTAATTTAATGATAGACTTTTACCATTTTAAACAAAATAAGTTTCTTTATGAAACCTTCTAATGCAGGAAAAAATCAAAGTAACCTTTTAACGGAATTTAGGAAATGGTCTAAAAATACAAGAGAAAATATAATTGACACTTGTGGTATCACGCTCCAAGTATTAAGCTGAATCCAAAATTGGATAGTAATGATCCGATTTAATTTAAAAACTAACGTTTAAAATTAAATACTTGCATATCTACAAAGTTGAGGTATGGCAGTCGGTTGATAGCAGCGTTGTCATAAAAAGCTGATGCACCATAGATTATGGCTTACAAATAAAAATACATAACCCTATACTATATCAAATTTGCACGTTTACTAATTTCACTGCTGTCTAACAAAAAATAATTAGTTCATTGTTACGATATTCAAGGGACTTTCATTTAATATCGTTATCAATATATGACAAATAAAGATCGTATTTTCGATCTAATTACTTAGGGAAGATGTATCTAAAAATATTATAACCTACATTTCACAAATCCACTGTCACCTTCAAATTTTGCCGTCTTATTCCCGGTTCTAATGCCAAAAGTTGATTCGATATTTGATACTGATGATAATATTTGCCGTTACTCGAACGTTTCAGTTACTTGTCGATACTATTGATATGTAAACAATCCAAAATAGAATGAGAAGATAAATGTTAAACCTGAAGTTAGATAAGGATCCGTTTAGGTATATCAATGTGCATCGATTACTACGGTTTTTCCTATATCCTACTAATCTAAAAGTATCGAGTGTTTTTAACTTGTCTTAAAACCTATTTTACATGTAAGATTGATCTGAGCCGTCGCTCGACTTCCTATCTACGGGCAGTGACAGATCCACACTTTTGGTAGCCTGAGACTTATATTCTTTGGGAATAATCTTACACAAAATGTTATCTACAAAATAATAAATAAGAAGTTCCAAGTATTTTCTTACTCTTCCCTATACATTGGATTTTTGTATATACAGCCTGGGTGTTGATCCAAAGATCTAAAGAACCTGCAGTTAGTTACTACTTGAATGTTCACAAGTCAAAAACTTGGGAGTCCCGTAAAAATGGTTTCTAAATAAAGTTTTATAATAGTATTTGTGTTGAGAGGGTCTCTATAACGCTAGGACTTAAAACTGGAAGTTTTGCTAGTTTTATGGTAGTTCCGCCACTGGCCTAAATAACTACTGTTGATTGTCTACATTACACTATTTCCATATTGCTGATTATGTTGCCGTATTGCGGTTTATACGATAATGTTACTGGTGGTAGAAAATCAGAACAGCAGAGTTATTGCCGCCTATTGTTGTTATTACCTCTATATTGCTGGAAAAATGTTCATCTATTGACACAGGTGAGAAACCCCTCAGAAACTATAGAAGAATGACTAAACCTCAAGAAGTCTCGAATATCCGAAAGGATTCTTCACTACCTTTTAGAGTTTGATGTTCAGCTGACCATAACATAAGTCTATAGTCACGTGGAAATCTTCATAGAGAAAAAGTAAATTTTTCTAGTTTTTTTACTTTTTTTAGTTTGATACCTGATCTCATCGCTGAAGTTGTTTGCTTATGTGAAGGCATCTATACATTTTTCGTTTGTTTTGTTTCGTTTTCTTTTTGCACTTCTTGTTTATTAACCAACAAAGCTGCAGGATATCTAATTATTCCAAATATTCTAATTAGATTGAAGGAAGATTTGTAAAAATATCTAAAGAAAATGCAACAGAAGGGGCCTATTACATTTTGTCCAAAGTTTTTCAGATTATTGTAAAAGTACTTTTTTAGTCAACTCATTCGTACTCCAAATAAGACCAAAGCTTAATGTCTCTAGTATAAGCAATAAGTTTTTGAATTTTAAGATCACATCAAATATATTATTAAAGATTCTAAGTTTTTTGACCAAACGTGCATGAAAATGAAGTAGTTTTCCAATGCTTGTCTAATATTACATCCAGTTGTTATAGGTTGTAAACCATCTAACAATTAATACACTGTCCACACGTAGCTTATCGGGTTAGATTGAAGTAAGTAAAGTGTACTTCTAATGCAAAAAAAATTAAAAGTTTTTTCCAAAGTTTTGCTGACATATTAAATCTTTTCTTGCTTCTGAATCTTTTGGTGGTAAAAAGCCTATTCTTGGAATCAAAGGCAAGATGCACGGTAATCTCTCAAGAGTTTTATTTAGTTTTTCTTACGTCTCACTTCGCAAACCAAATGAAGTTGATGGTCTTCTATCCTCTTGCAACATTTGTTTTCTAGAACCTTCTGTTGTTAACTATGCCTAAATTTAATAAAATTTTATAAAACTCGGTATAGTATCTGAACTATCCAGTACAGATGGTTTTATTTAAATTAACCACTTAGTCCGCCGCGCCGCTAAGAGGAAGAAATAGATAGCCGACTTGACGTTTGGTGGCGAAGTAACCATATCATCTTCGATAATTTCAAAATTTCTAGTAAATACAACTCGATATTTTACAACCATGTGCTATCCCTCAACCAGAATCATGCCGATCAAAAGTATTTTCTCTCGCCAAATCTACGACTCTCGAGGCAACCCAATTTTTGAAGTCGATTTAATTACTGACCTAGGACTTTTCCGTGCTGAAGTTCCATCCGGTGCTAGCACAGGTGTACATGAAGCATTAGAACTCCGAGATGGTGATGGTCAGAATTATCACGGCAGAAGGACATGTGAATGAAAGTCTGGGTCCTGAACTCCTGAAACAACCATTTGAAGTAACTCAACAAACTGAAATTGATGAACTTATGATTATACTCGATGGCACAGAAAACAAATCCAAATTTGGTGCTAATGCCATTTTGGGAGTTGGTGCTGCAAAACGTGGAATACTTCTTTATAAGCATTTGGCTGACCTTGCTGGACATAAAGAAATAATTTTGCCTGTTCCTGCTTTTAATGTCATTAATAGTGGTTCACATGCTTGTAACAAATTGGCTATGCAAGAATTTATGATTTTGCCTACTGGTGCCAATACTTTCCCTGAAGCAATGAAGATGGGTTCAGAAATTTATCATCATCTTAAGTCGGGCATTAAAGCTAAATTTGGTATGGATGCTACTGCTGTTGGTGATGAGGGTGGCTTTGTTTCTAATTTCTTGAATAATAAGGATGCTTTAACTCTTATTAATGATGCTATTGCCAAGACTGGTTATACTGGACGTGTTGATATTGGTATGAACGTTGCTGCTTCTGAATTCTTTAGGAATGGTAAATATAATCTCGACTTCAAAAATCCCAAGTCTGACCAATCTAAGTGGTTGGCTGCTGCTAAGCTCTAACAGCTGTATGAAGATTTTATTAAAAACTTCCCAATTGTATCTATTGAGAATCCATTTGATCAAGATGATTGGGATGCCTAGACTGCAATTACTGATAAAACAACCATAGAAGTTGTCGATGACGACCTTACTGTAACCAATCCTAAAAGAATTGAAACTGCTGTTGAGAAAAAAGCCTGCAATTGCTTGTTGCTTAAGGTAAATCAAATTGGTACAGTAACTGAATCCATAAAAGCCCACAACTTGGCCAAAGCTAATGGATGGGGTACCATGGTATCGCACAGATCTGGTGAAACAGAAGATACTTTCATCGCTGATCTTGTAGTTGGTCTATCTACAGGACAAATTAAGACTGGTGCTCCATGCCGATCAGAGAGATTGGCAAAGTACAATCAAATTTTACGTATTGAAGAAGAATTAGGTTCAGCAGCTAAATTTGCTGGTAAAGCTTTTCGTCGACCACAATAGATGGAATTTCATAGATATTTGTATGCCTTGTTTGGATAAAATTTTACTGAAATTATTTAAAAAGGAGAAAGTTTTTTTTAAGAGTTCTAGTCTGTGTTCATAAGATAAAGCTTTAACATAAGCTTTAATTTTTTTTTGTACCTTGAGGGAGTATTACTTTTAAAGTTGAATGCTTTAACGATGATAGTAATGATAGGAAGAGATAGATATGGTGACCAATATTGCATGTCATTCGCAGTTGTAAATTTGACGAAAGCGTTAGTTACAGAAACGAGTTTGGTAGACTAAAAATCCTGGAAACATTTTTGAACGGTTGTCTCTTAATACTCTACTTGAATAGTCTAACTACGAACGTGATTTGTGAAAGTTAAATGATTTGATTGCTAGACTACCGTTTATAGTAAGTTATTTCCTTGATATACAGAACATGATTTTTGCGTAGCACATAGAGGCATAAACTCTATTGCCCTTTCAAAATATTTTGCAGCAGTAACTTTTAAGATTTTAATTGGATCAAAACCACAGGTATCTTTATAGGAATAATAACCACGTCTACCTCTTCACATTGATCCCACTGTTCACAGCTTAAACAGCAAGTATACTTAGATATTTTTTGGCGAAGGACACGAGATATCTGTAGACTGGCAGAATTGATATCAGGAGTCTTTGAATTTGATAAACTCTCAACTTACCAATTTTTTTTCTACACATCATCTCCTTTGCGTCACAAGGACAATCGTATTTGGCCTTTCTTAATCTCCTGTTGTTGAAAATCATGACTTGCAAATTTGCAACGAACCTCCTAGCACATAATATTGGGAGATTTTATCTTTCAACAACGCAGTTTTGACTTTATATGGAATTTGCTGTTATTGACTTTCTTCTTTCATGATCTACAGTAGAGGCACTTGTTTTAGGAAAACAATGGGGCATAGTTTTGCCTCAATTGCAAAACCATAAAGGTTTAATTCTTTATTCAATTTATTTACTTGGGAAGCAAAATGCTTATTTTAATCTTTGACTATTTAGGCGTTGGTTTCGTCTAAAAATGAGTCAACACTATCTTTTTTTGCTGGCAAGCAAGTTTAACTCCAGTTTCATCCGTGCATGGCACATAGAAAGCCAGGTTTGTGCGGTAGCAACATTGCTTATTACATGCTTCATGAAATACAGTTTGTAGTTTTACGTACTAATGTGTTGGTTTTTTCCATTTTGGATTTTTTACATGATAATTATTATAGTTACTACAGTATTACAATAATCATGACAGTCGTGGTATTTTCTTTTCATTACTACTATTAATGTATACAAGTTTTTTTATTCTCCCTGTGTTTTAATGTTCTGTGTGATGTTGTATACCTTGGCTTAACTTGGAGCTTTTACTTTACTTTTAACTACATCTGTGGTTATTTTGATGTTTTGTTTTTTTGAAGGATCTGTTCACTTTTTATTGTTCCATCCAGCTGGTTTCAAGCTGTCTTATACCGAACTCTTATGTTCCTTTTGATCGTTGGTTCTTATTACATCCGTTCGACTTGAAGTTATGAAGTTTGTACATAAATATTGTTTCTCCAGTATCGGTTTAATTTTCATAGACAGTGAGTTTCTGTCCTTTCTAGAAATCTTGAAAACGTATTTACACCTAAAACCATAAATTTTGTACAGGAATTAAGAAAAACCGTAAAACCAAAATGCAAACCTAGCGTGAGCTTGATTAAATTATCACAAAATTATCACTGTTCTTACTAGGTTAGTAATAGGAATCATCCCTTTTTTCAAATAAAATGTGCTATATTTAAGTAGTTCATCTTTTGTCATAATCATAATCAAAACAAAAAAAAAATAAGCCCGGGAAATGGTTGCAAAACCAAGCAGACATAATATAACATCATAAAGTTTCTAGTTCCCGTTTGTTAATCACCCAAATGTTTTTGTGCCTGATTTTTAATAAACAAACAAGTAAGTATATAAAAGTGCACCTGCGTTTTGTAATTTTCATTTCATATCGGAGGTTGGAAATAAAATCCGCACGAAAAATATAGCAAAACAGAAGCGTCCGCAAATGGTTATTATCAGTTTATCGTTACTGTTTACAGATTACTTCGAATTCCGGAAGAATGAATAATGCGATGAACAGGCTACAGTATAAATTTATAACAGCTGATTTCATCTTTCAACTAGTTTATAAAGAGATTATATTTGTTTTTCAAAATATTCAGATTAAATTACGATAAAATTCCAGGTAGAGAATAATCAGAAAGATATGCAAAGTCAGTGAGTCGTGTGAGAATGCACGTACCTTATCATCATAATATCCAGACCGAGTGGGAGGTTTTGCATTTTCATTATGTTGTTTTAAAGTGATTTATTTTTGTTGTCTATTTTTCGATTTGTTTTGTTGTGTAAAATGTACAACTAAAATCCTTCAAAGGATCCTTTTATAATTGGTATAATTGTCATTAATCGTACCTGTAGTGTTATATTGGGATCTTTCTAAAATAAATAAAGATAGAGATCATTTCCTCGTCATGTGTTGGTAATCAACGTCAAAAATTAGTCTATGTGGAAACGCCTTCTTTCTACTTAGAACATTTTACCGTGTTAATCTGAATTTAAAAAATTGATTAGCTAGTTTTACACGAAAGCTCCTCAATTTCTGCACCTTTAGGAAAAATAACGTTATTATCTGTTAGAAATTCATTCAAGATTCTCCATTATGTTCCGTTTCCCCAAAGACGAGGAAGTTTACCTCCATTCGCGCTTATGTTTGAAGTGCGAAATGTTAATAGCTAAATATGTAAATGTGTTGAGAAAAAAGTTTGTAGAGATATGAATTATGCCGGAAACATCTTGTAGGATACTAACGAGATAGTGGATTTTCTCGAATTGATAGTTACTAATTACTTACAATGTACATATTACAAACAAATTAACAAAGATAAACTGAAAGTAACAAGGGATACAAGCACTACTGCAATGTATCATTTTACGTATGTTCGTTGAGGTTGCCTGCAAAGATGACTGAAAGAAAAAAAATTGATTTTAGGATTGTATTACCCATAAGCTCTTCAATCGCTTTGGTTTTTGTAGTATCATTTAAACGAACATAATTTGAATCAGTAATAGTGTCGTTGCTTTTTATTAGGAATATATGAATTATAAGGGTTCGAGAGACTTGTAAATTGAAAATTGAAATCTCTGAAGATTTTTAGAACAATGTGATGCCCAAAATGGAATTTTTTTATTTGCAAATATTTCTCTTTCTTGTGACTTAGTGCATCATTTCAAGATTCAACAAGTACAATAAATTGACTTTGAATACATTATTTCAGGATGCTTAGGAATAGGGATGTAGCTAATATTTTACCGCATCCAAATAACAGGTTCTATCTGAAGACTTTTAAAATATAGATTCTTGCTTCAAAATCTAGCATCACCATTAATGAACAGCTTATTTAACACATAAGAATTTTCACCAATACTATTATAATCCAAAAGAATCATAAAGAGGCTTCGGCCAAGCCTCGCCACTTTAACAAGATTTTTTGCTTAGCTAATCCCACTGCCTTTTAAATTGCCACGAATGTTATGACTTATTATGTGTTCCTCTTTTTACAACGCCCACTTACTTTAAGTTCTACATTTAAATAAAGCAAAAAAAGTTGCTTAAAGTTGTTTCTTGAAATTCGATCTACAACGGTTATTGTTTACCACAGTACCATAGCAACATATTTTGTCAACGGACATTGCAACGGCTCAGCATTATAACAATCCGCATTTGTAACTTGCACAAATTTTCACCGTTAACAGCTTCGTTGCTATTAATATTATTAACAATATATTATTTAACATTGTCTAGCACTAGTCTTTATCAAAACCGCGTTTTTTTCTATCTACAGTGATTACCAAAATTTTCACTATTACAATAAAATTCCAGATTTTCAATTTACCGTTGGTCGGTTAGTACGCACATAACCACCATAATTACAGATATTCTAGATGTTTTGATTTTTTTTTTCATTATCCACCCTTTCAAAAAATATCAACCTGATGATTCTGAATGTTAAATCTTATACGAACGCGTCATTTAGCTTTGTTGTGAATGTCAACTATAAGTATGTTGGTTGTATTTAGATCCGTTAGTTTAATTTTGGATATCCAAACGACGATAAAAGGTAGACTCTAGGTAGTGTTTGGTTTTGTTGTGAATCCCAAATATAAGTGTATTTGTTATATATTTGGATTCATTAGTTTAATCTTGAGTATCCAAATAACGACAAAAGGTAGATCCCAGGCACTGATATCTTAAGTCAAAAACCAGGTATTTGACTGTTATTTAGTATTTAGAATTACAAAATCTATTTTTACCGATATTGAATCTAAAGTATTTACGATACTCTACCATATAACTTTTATTATGGTGCCAAACGTTCTGTTTTGACCCGAACAGTTTTGGGTTTGAGTGTTGATGTTCACTGCCTGGTTTGGGTAAGAGAAAATTTCCGGATGGGGACCTTGGTGTGGTGTCAGCCTGAAACTCCAAACGGAACACCTCATACCGTTTTGGGACTTGAATGGGAACCTCCGGTGTCGATCAGGGAATCTGAGCGGGTCGCTCCATGTTTGAAGCGCATTTGCATCATTAATTTGATTATTTCTTGAATTTGGAAAAATGGTATTTGGGTAGGAAATTGAAGTCATGATTGAGATCTAAATAAAACAGTATATCTAGCTTTACCTTAACTTTGTCATTTTTATTTCGCATTATAATACGAAGAAAAAGAAAAGTTTTCTGCCATAGTTAGGGATTAGTTAAATTTAATAACGACGTACGTGCAAACACAATTCAACTTTTTAAAGAAACTTTTTACTCCCAAGACACTAGCATTATGTACCTGCTGTAGAACGGTTGTGTAATGAAATTGCGTTGTATCCTATCTTAAGGGCAAAAAATGTATATATGTACGTAGTTTATGCGCAAATGGCTTCAAAGAATTATTTCTGACAATTATTAACCCTAATTACACACTAGCTTATGCGACTAAGTACAACTAATATACAAGAAATATATCATTAACCATCGTCGACATCTTCATATAAGTTTTTAAATAATTCTAAACTTTGCAATTTAACATATTTCTGATTTCAGCAGGTAATGGTTGAGTTTTGCGAGGCAACAAAAGTCGTAGACTACTTGTATGAAAGGGTCGGAAGTAATCAACATCATATCGGTCATATCTTTTGCCTAGACATTTTACGAGCGTGATTTTCACAAAACCGTGTTAATTTCTTTGTCTCGCTTCTTGTGCGTTCTCAGACATACTATGAGTCATGGCGGGTGTAATTTACGTATGTCTCAACTCAACTCTAACATATGACATCAAAATGATGCACACCAGTTGATATAAGCTTAGTTAAAAAATGACTCCTTAGCTAGCAATAAAAGTTTTATGAATCTATATATTTTTTAAATAAAAAGTATTAAGTAATATTTGATAAAAGCTATATAGGAATAAACTGCATACCTTGGCCTATTTGAATTCTCACAAATACCTTAAGCAAATACAGAATTATCGGGAATTATAATGCATACAAAACTTGCAATGTGTGATTCTCGAGATAACCAAGAAGGTAATTAACCTTTCATTAGTCGAATCGCTTAATTAGAACCTATCTACTATGCTACTATAAAAAATGATTATTGAGAAATTTTGCTCTGCAACAATATAAACAACAATAACATACTATAGTTACAAAATATGATTTAAGATTAAATTATTTTCCCATGGTGATTACATTCAAACTGTAGAAGGTCGAGAAGACATGATGGAAGAGAGAGGAAGTTCAAATCAATAGCTGAAAATCGAGAGTCTACTGCTTCTATCAAATCTTTTGCAAAACTTCAAGTATTATTCTATGTTTTTTGAACCGTTATTCCAATTTCAGACGAAACAATCGGGCATCAATTAAGATATTGAACAGGAGAGAATTATATACACGTACATAGTATATACAGGGTGATGGTCCCGTACGCTGGCCTGCTCGTAGCCCTGACATAAATCCTCTGGACTACTTCTTGTGGGGTCACATGAAGTCTGTTGTATATCGCACGGAAGTCGAAAACGCGGAAGACCTTCAACAACGCATTTTAGCAGCAGCCGCAGAAATTCGCAATACAGCTGGAATATTTACTCGTGTGCGTAAAAGTTTTCACCAACGCATAGAGGCTTGTCTTCAGGTCGACGGTGGTCATTTTCAACATTTGTTGTAATATTTTGCTAAGTTGCCCGTCTTTCAAGTAATAAGGTGATAACATGAATGCGTAAACGTCGCGATACTCTGTTTAGTCTTTACAAGAAAACGAAAGAAGATCGAATTATGAATTATGGCCCTTTTTTCGTGCGCTTTTGAATGAGATTCGCATTTCTGACATTAACAAAAGAAGCTATATTTTTGCGTTAAATAGGCAGCGGTCAGCGACCTTCATTTTACTATTGAAATATGTTTTTAGAAAAAGAAATTGGAAGTACCTAGTTGGTAGGGTAAAGCCAGTGCCTTTGAAAGAAGCAGGTGCTAAATATTTAATCTCCAAGAAAACGTTTTGACGAGTAACCTTTTTATAATTCTCTCTTTTTTGGATTAAGAAGTAAACATGATGGGGGGTAAAATAAAGTTGCTGTACTTGCTTAGTTGACAGACTTACTATTTACTACTTGCTCGAGATAAAAGAAGGCGATAGCTTATGTTAAAAGGAACCGCTATTTCGCCGAAAGCATGGTAAACACACCAAACCTTTCTCGCACTTTAAACGCTTATAATAGTTTTTCTGGTTTCTACAATGCCATAAATAACATATGGACACGTTTATAACGTTTACTTTTTGATCTGTAAACGGAAAAATATTAAAATTTTACTGTTAGTGACTTTTTTCTGTAAAATTCCGGAGAATCAAAAACTTCAATAAGCATTATGCTACATAAATAAAAATTGGTTGATTTTATGGAATTGAGTTAAATACAGAAGCGATAATTAGTAGTATCTTCCATAATGTTTTCTATTCAAATGACTAAATAATAATAAGGGATTAAAATGTTGCTTGCGAGACTGGAGTCTAATTGCTCGTGACATAAATTATGCTATTATCTTTTTACTGTCTTAATACATTTCAACAACCCTGCCTGTTAAACATATTACAATTTCTTTGATCTCCCCAACTTCAGATATAAGAAGGGAAAGTTGAAAATGTCCAGGGGGTAGCTTATGATGGCATTTATTGTTCATTGTGCTACTACATCTGCGTTAGTTCAAAGAAAATAGGCATGTCTGGGAAATTTTCATTCTTGTACTACAATGGTTTTACAACAACCGTAAATCTCCTTAACTTTCACTTTTTACTGCGAAGGCGAGAATACAAAGAACACTTTTCTTTTTCTAACCAGAGGCGGCTTCAGTATTTAATATTTCACGGAGCCACTTCGTTTCTTCATTTTTGTCTTCTTTTAGCCTCATTTATCACCTATTAAAAGGATACCCTTTATTTCAGAATCACCCTGTATATAGAACAACTAAAGCAAAATAAAATTCAACAAATTTTTGCAATGGAAGACATTTAGACAATTGATTTAATTTCAGAATATCTATAAAATATAAAATTGTTAATGGATCTTAAAATCTTTTTGTTAATAATATTGCTATACATATTTATATATTGCAGTGATCCCGACATAAAGTCAAAGCACACTACAACTAAAAAAAAATTGCAGATGTAACTAATTAATAAGCAATACAAAAATTGTTTGATTTGATTTTGGAGGGTTTGATTTTACATACAGTCAGCAACGAAACTCATCATACACCTGCAGAATATGCATGTATGCTTTTTATTTCTGAAATTTAACACAAGTTTTAGTGATACATTTACGATGTAATAACGTCATAGCAATAATATTCATAAATAATAATTCAATGTTTGTTAATTAGGCAAAAATGTAATAAAATACGGAACTTCCCTGAATAAGATGCAACGAAAGCAATCATACGCTTACAAGACACGACACAAATCAGTATGTTTTGACTTGTGTAGTAAGGGCACTGAAATTTTATAATAACGTCTATCGATTGTTACATACACTACACCGTTAAATTACGATGAAGACCTGTAGAAAAGAAACTACAACTGAAGAGCATAATATTATAATAAGATTAAAGAAGAATGGACAATCGATTCGACAAATTACGAAAGTGGTTGACCGAAGCTATTCCACGGTGGCACAGATAATACAGAGATATTTTTCAACAGGTTCTGTTGAAAACAGGAATCGTACAGGGCGGCGCCCAGCCACATTAAGTGACCGGGAACGCAGAAATGTTCTCGCCACTGTAAGGAAAGCTCCTAAATTAAGTGCCCCAAAATTAGTTGCACACGTCGCACAAGACTAGGAAAGGCTGTTCACGCTCAAAACATTCGACGAATTTTGTAAAAAGATGGTTTTCGTGGATGCACTCCACGAAGGAAACCTCTGATATCTGACGTGAATTGCCATAAAAGACGAATTCGCACAAACATTTAAAGACCAGGATGTAGAATTTTGAAACAAGGTTCTATTTACTGACGAAAGTAAATTTAACATATTTAGATCCGATGGGAAAGGAAAAGTATGGCGGAAACCAAAGAGTGCTTTAAATCCCACAAATTTAATATCCACAGTAAAAAATGGTGGTGGCTCTGTGATGCTATGGGGTTCAATGTCGGGACAAGGAGTAGGAAATCTTGTATTTATCGATGGTATAATGAACCACAAAATGTATTTGGGCATTTTAACAGAGAATATATCACCAACAGTTGAGAAATTACAATTAGGATTGTCGTGGATATTCCAATAAGACAACGACCATAAACACACTGCTGTCGTTGACAAGGAATGGCTCCTGTATAATGTGCCAAAACAGCTTCATTCCCCACCCCAATCTCCCGACTTCAACCTTGTAGAGCATCTATGGGAGCACCTCGAAACGCAAATTAGAAAACACAAAATTACCCACAAGAAATCTTTAAAAACTGCCATCCGTCAAAAATGGGATAAAATCACTCCCTAAATCACACAAAATTTGGCAACTCCATGTCTAGAAGATTAGCCGCGGTTATTAATGCTAAAGGAGGTCCCACAAGATACTAAGATAATTATGCTCGGAAAAACGCTTTTATTTTTTACTGTATGATTACTTTCGTTGCATTGTATAAGGTCTGACTAAGTAATTCAATCATATGCATAACTTTGAATTAATTACTTAAATAAAATATAAATACATAAATTGGAATGGTATATGATGATTTTTGTTGCTGACTGTATATTAAATTGCTAATAATTTTAGTAGTTAAAAATAATTTTTTTTAATAGATCAAGTTACATAAGACTCCTGTAATACTAAAGTGTGATATTGGAATTGCTATCAATGAAATCAGATCGTAATCTAATCTTTAAACTAATGAACCAGTTTTAAAAGAATATTTCATTTAATTAATTAATTTTTAAATTAATAATAGTTAACAATCTGGAAATTGAATAAATAAACAATATCAGAAATTAATTAACTAATAACTAACTAGTAAATAAAAGAACTCCAACCTTGTACCATGCGGTTTCGCCTTACTCCAACCCAAACCAGATAAGGTGTTATGATCATTTTATACTGAATTTCCACATGAATGGAATGGATTACCATACCAAGTTTCCATTGTTAAAGACCATAGTATTTTTCAAAAACGTAATTCTTCAACCACTAACTACATAGTACATTTTACTTCTGCTAATAAATAAAAATCAGAAACAACCTATTTATTGAAATTACAACTCCATTAAGTACATTAAAATTGAATCTATTGATTTTTCAGTGGGGAGAGTCTCTGTACTCAGATCATTTTAAATGTCGAATTTTCTAAGAAACTTAAGAAGATTCAAATAATTTTTCAACTAGATTTGATAAAAAAAGTTACGTTTCGATTTGACTTCTTTCCAGGTCTTCTTAATTTTATTCCAGTGATAATGGACCATAAAATTGTCAAAACTTGAAAGAATTGCTGGCAACTAATTTCATTGAATTTATTAGTACACACAAGACTTGCATGTTTGTCATATCTCTTTTTGGTAAGAATTCAATTTTTAACATCTCCAAAAAGAGAAATCTAACAGTTTTGTGCTTTATCAACGGTAATTGTTGTATCAACAGATTCATTTGTTGAATTCGTAATGACTTCATTTGGATTCGATTCTTTGGTTTCTGTTTATTTAATGTTAAAGGTGTTAACTTCTGACCATTTGTATAAGAAAACTAAGCTGAGGAGAAAGTTTCTTTTTGCAGATTTGCAATAAGCACTCATAGAAGAATATGCTTATCTGAAGCTTTCTTGGCATTTACGGGACAGCCTGTATATTTTATATGGAAATAAGGAAATGACGGAAAAAACTACAGTACGTTATTCTGTGCTAAAAAATAAGAAGAAATTTCCTATACCAATTTAGCCTTAACTGCCTATTTTTCAAAATATTAACAATTAAAGCTTTTTAAATTTGGCAACGCGGTACGTTTAAAGGAGTAAGTACGCGAGTTGTACTTGCAATCTCGTATCTTAGTCACCATTGTTAATAATGTGTAACGTTGCAATATTTTCAAAAGGCATTTCTTGCAAGGAATTTACTATTTTAAGAAGTGGATTGCTAATACACTAGTACAAAAAAAAACTATAAACGTTACATAATGGGTGTTTTTTACGTTTAAACTATTTAAAGGAAAACGAAAAGGAGCTCTGTATCAAAATAGGCCTAGGGCGCAATCAAACCTAAATCCGCTTCTGCATATGCATTATGTAGCTAATCGGTAAAATGAGTCCAGCTGTTTTCAATAATTTCCATAATTATTGTCTTTTCGGATGTTAATTCATGACAAATAACGAACTTTGGATTTGAACCGTGTTAGATTCAAATTGAGACTGAAAATTTTGCCTGTAGGAACCTGTTCTTATTCTGTTTTTCCTAAAGAAGCCCCTTATGTTAGTAAAATTTGACATGAGCCAATCACATGAATTGAAAAGGTCGCTAGTGAAATCTTCTTATAATGCTTGTATGCAAACTTTATTGAGCTGGTAACTTCCAAAACAGAATTTCAAAAAGTTTGCTGCCTATTGTATGGTGGTATCAGGATCTTAATGGTAGATTTCCTAAATGGTACAAAACACAAAAGAACTAGGAATCAAATAGAATGCTTTAACTTGAAATGATCCGAAATGATCCAAATTTATTTATAAGGGCGCCAGAACTCCAGATTCCCATTAAATAAATATTCGAATAGACTCGACGAATATTATGTGAATCGGGTCCATAAATCGAATTACGTGTTCGAATACCAGATTATTAAAAAAATGAAGTGTTCAACTACAAGTAAAGTGTAATAAACCTCAAAATATTTCAAGTGATACACAATTATTTGATTTATGACCAACAAGATAAAGAAGAAAAATTTAATTAAATTAATTCCACAGATAGTAATAGTTTAGATGAATCTTTTTGAAGGAGAACCTGTAAAAGGGAGATCTGTAGAGAAAATAAATGGTATGGAAGTAGCAGTGATAATGAACGAGGAAGTAGAGGATCTCGAACAAAAGGAAGCAGAAAACGTAATAGACAAATTGAAAAATAAAAAAGTTGCCGGCTGAAATGAACTTACAGTGGAACTATTGAAGTTTGGTGGCCAAGAGTTGAGGGTAAAAATATTTGAAATAGTTCAGAGAGGCATGAGGACAGAATGCCAGAACTTTGGAAGGAAAGAACAATAATCCCTCTGTATAAAGCAGGCAATAAAGAACATGTACAAGCCATATGGTAGAAGAATAACTCTTTTGAATGTCGTGTCTAGAGTATTCAGCACAGTCACATGTAATAGGCTGAAAGATGAGGTTGTAGTTAAAATAGTGGGATATCAATATTGCATTAAAAGTAATCGTGGAACAATCGATGCAGCAAAAATGCATTTGGTAGAGTCGATAGGAATGAATTAGAACGGGCATTAAGAAAATTGGAAATTCCAGATAAACTGATAACGACAAATAGAAAGTACAGTAAAACCTCCTTTAGGCGGACACCTGCCGTGACAGGCAAACTGTCCGCCTATGAGAGGTGTCCGTCTAAAAGAGGGAACATCAAATAAAAACAAAAAAAATTAAAACATTTTATTAAAATAATCATTTAATGTACATTGTTTGATGTTTTGAAATTTATTTTTCTTCATGTGATATTAAAAAATTGGTGTTTGCTAGGACAATAAAATCATTTGATTCAACAAAATATTTTTCCAGATTTTTTAACAATGAGTACATCTCATCTATATGTTTTTTATTTTTGAACTATTTTCATTTTTATCTCGTGATTGTGTTATTAAAAGATGCTTTTTACTAGTAAAAATACACATTAAAGCGCTTACCTTCGGTTTTAATAAATTTTCTTTTTTGTTGTGAATTGCCGACTTCTGCATACAATTTAATTATTTCTTGTTAGTTTTTTAATATGTTTACAGCTTGTGCCATGTCTAGTTTAAACTTTGCTGCTATATTGCGCACACTTGAAAGATTCTTTTTTTGGCAAAATCTATAATTTCTATTTTTTCGCGTCGAGTTAATTTGTTTATTTTACTACCGGACATGTTGAACCCATAAAAGAACAATTTCAATTGAACTGAGACTAAAAATTGTGAAGATGTTCAACGTATTATGTATTTTGAATTCCTTAAAAGCCCCCAGTCATAAATTTATGTCACTAAAATTTACGAATAACAAACTTTTAAAAGATTAGAAGAAAGTAAGAGACCTTCTTTAGGTACCTTCTTTTGTAGTTCGAAAATACTGTAAAGGGATTGAGAGGTAAGGTAAAATTGACAAGCTCTTGTCGGCATCTAATACAAATGGAAAATCCCACATCTGGCAGTCAGTAACTGTCCGCTTGAGAGAGGTAAATTTCCTATAGAACTATTTAATTTTATTATACATTTAGTGTCCGCGTCCGTCTGTGAGAGGTGTCCACGTAATAGAGGTGTAGCTCTATGTAAAATACATATAATGGATCTTCGGGAATTAAATATTGTCCGCCTAAAAGGGGTGTCCTCCTAAGGAAGGTGTCCGCTATGAGAGGTTTTACTGTACAATAAATGGTGACAATGTAGTAGTACGAACACAAGATGGTTTGTCGAATAAAATTTATTTGAGAGCTGGGGTACGACAGGGTGATTTGCTATCTCCTCGTTTATTTAAATTAGTGCTAGAAATTATCATAAGAGATACAGAGATCAATAGATAAATTAATACAAGAAGCGCACAGGTGATCGCATATGCAGATGATCTGGTTATCACATCTAGAACACAAACACAAAGAGATGTGATTGAGGCTTTTAGGAAGCTTGAAAATTACTGCAAAGGAAGATGATTTAATAATGAATCGGCAGAACCACGCGCATGAAATTTTCGAAAACTCGGAATCAAGAATTAAGACCGATAACAATCGATGAAGATATTTTTTATTTGGAACCTATTCAGGGGGGTGGTGAATGGAGACAAAGAATGAATCATGAATTAATTATAGAGAATGAAAGGTGAAGATATTGTTAATTGAAGTCATCAAAGCTCAAAGAATGAGGTGGTAGAGTCGTATCCAACGGATGGACAAGTAGAGATCAGTTAAGATAGTAACGACTTGATATCTCCTTGGACAGAGACCTAAACTGAGATGAGAAGATGATGTAAAATATTCAAGGAACAGCGGATCTATGTCCAAATGCCATGAGTGACTCACGTGTGAAGTAAAACTTATTTTACTTAATTTCAATTCCAATAGCAAAATCATTGTTGGAAATATAGTCTAGATGCTCATCTGTTAAGCTGTGTTTAATTAAGAATTGAACTAATAATTAAACGAGAAGATTAGGTTTGCTTTACCGTACACGATCTTTGGATGCTTTTGTTCAATTTCTGAAAATTGAGATACTTGAATTCTAAAGCTGATCCTATAGTATATTAATGTTATTAGGCATGGTACAAGTCATTTTCCTTTTAGAGATATTCCTTGGACGTCATTAAGATGTTTTATGCAGCTTCATGTATTTCATCAAAAGATATCAAAATCCGAGTCAATCCTAAATATTGATTTTACATAATAATTGGTACTTGGATAATACATACAGTTTAGCTTCAGTAAGTTTATTCAGATTTGGACAGTAACCCAACAACTTAAAAAAAAGCTAAATACTTACTAATTCCTTTTAGAAACACGACTTGTAGTGTTTAACAGTTTACAATTTATTACACCACTAAAGCACCCGTGATCTTGAAATATTAAAAAGAGTAATGATAATAGAAATAAAAAACAAACAGCCCAATTCTGCTCAGTTGTCTAGACCCAGACATATTTAAAAAGGAAAAAACTATTGGTTATCTTGAATTTGTTCCATATTCCTGTTATTAAATTAGACATTTTTATGACCACGACAACAAAATCTAATAACGTTGATGTTTTAATGTTTCAGGTTTTACAACAAGCAGGAAACGTAGAAAGATTAGGTCGCTTTTTATGGTCTTTACCAGCATGCGACAAACTTCATAATAACGAATCAGTTTTAAAAGCCAAAGCCATAGTGGCCTTTCACAGAGGCAATTTTAAAGAGCTATATCGAATTCTAGAAAGCCACAATTTCAGCCCGCATAATCATTCAAAACTTCAAGCACTTTGGTTAAAAGCCCACTATATAGAAGCTGAAAGACTTAGAGGTAACAAATAATTTTTATAAAAATCATGCTCGATATTTTTTAGCTAATTCTGATTTTTTTATTGCAGGAAGGCCTTTAGGAGCTGTTGGGAAATATAGAGTACGCAGAAAATTTCCTCTCCCAAGAACGATATGGGATGGTGAGGAAACGAGTTACTGTTTCAAAGAGAAATCTAGAAGTGTCTTGAGAGACTGGTATTCCCATAATCCGTATCCAAGTCCCAGAGAAAAAAGGGAACTTGCGGAAGCCACAGGATTAACCACAACTCAAGTTTCCAATTGGTTTAAAAATAGAAGACAACGAGATAGAGCTGCTGAACATAAAGAAAGGTAAACATTTTTGTTTGTTTCTTTTAAAATTTATTAAACCTTAGAGTTCTCCCCTTCTTGTGTGGATCAATTCTAATTAATATCGTGCTACCCCCTAGCAAAAATTACAGACACACCTCGTGCGCCTCCGGTTTTAAATTACAAACTGAAACCTTACATGTTTGATCCCTTCTGTGTGAAGGTCTCTAAAAATAAAAGCTGAAAGGTTGTGTTTTTACTTTCGTTTTCCGCAAACTTTCTTTTTGTGAATAAAATCATAAAAACATAGAAAATCGCGATGCGAGTGTTTTTATAATTCCCTATGCAAATTATTTTGATGTTAATAACATACCAGCTATGAATTAGCTTATAAATTTTTAATTAAATGTCATGGAAAAGAAATTTAGTTCTTGTTTTGGTAAACTACTGAAGCATAAATGTTTGAATATTATTAAAAGAGATTTATGACTTTTGCTGGTTTTATTATTTAAAAGTGGGAAACTGCATTTTAAACATTTTTATTTTAATTAATAGACCCTTTTTTATCAATGTTGACTAGGAATTCTTGTGTTTTCGGCGTAATAATATACAGCGGGAGATCTCTTAAATGTAGAAATATTTATTTTGGAAAAGAAAAGAGGAATAACATTTGGAACATGCTAGCTCTTGGCAGAACGCATTTAGGTAGTTAAATTTATTATTTAAAGTTCTGATACAAACATATTACAGTGAAAAGTAGAATTTAGTTTTTCCCGTTTTAGTTACAGCCACATCTTTTTGAAACTTTATACTTATTGATGTTACTAGCTGAAAAACATCGAGAATAAATAATAAATAGTGAGTTGTGCTTTGCATGTTCTCCAATTTTGTGATGTTATCTTGAGATATTCTATTTCAAAATAGTTGAATCTCTGTCCTTGATCCAGCCGCCATCTCATCATATTCTATAAGTTATCTAAGTTGATTGATCTTTCTGACCAAAGGAAGACGTTTGCTGATTTAAATAGAGAGTCTACTATAATCATAAGAACGTGACTGTCTTTCGAAAGATACAGCCGCTATATCCTAGCTTGCCCAGTTTTAGAAGAACTTCTACTGTTCTGTTTTTTTCATTGTTCAGCGTTGCTGAATACCTGCAGAAAATAATTTTCAGTGAGTTACTTACTTGGACAGTTTGCCTATGAATTATAGCAGCCAGTCATTCATTCATCTCATGCTTCATATGTTGATAAGATTGCACTTGTACATTCTTACGACTTTTTCCATTTGTCGCGATGGTTGCTAATTTACTTATTACAATTTAAAAGGCCAAACTTAATGACAAAATAACATCTAGATAGATAGTTTAAAACTTAAGTTAGAATTCAACTTATTGCCCATTATGAAAAAAAACTTTATGGGAGGGAAAGAAAAGAAAACGGGCACTTCAGCCAAGTCGGACGGATGCCAATCAAGAAGCAAAAACTGGATGGTGTAATGTAAAACAAAAGAGAACGATACATTATTTATATTAGTAAAAGTTCAAAGAAAATGAAGTAGTATGTAATGTGGGCTTTGCCCAAAGATCGGGTTATTCATTAGTGTAATTGTTCTGAAGAATTTTTGCAACCTACCTAACCCGATTGTTATTCTTCAAGTCACAGACTTGCTTTTACTGTAGTTCACAAGCTAAATCCTGCTCTTCAAATCCTTTTTCTTAGTCAGTCTTGATGTATTTTTCTAGACGCAAAGATCATTATTGAGCAATTGAACAACTTCAATCTCAAGATTTAGCTTGGAAGTACAAAGTCGTATCTAAAATTCCGCTTTTTTGGACAACCATTTTCTGTGATTTAACAACTTCACGTTATTCTAGTATTCCAACGCAAACTTTGATGTTCTCGTAATTTATGTCTGCACTTTAAGGGTAAGGTGAAAAATTCTCGGCCTGACAATGAAAGACTGCGATTTTGAGTTAAAAAATTAGTTTATCTTTCTACATAATCTCCCTTGACTTCAACACACTTAGTCCAGCGTTTCTCCAACATCAGTATTCCTTCCCGGAAGTGAGAGTCTGGAAGGCTATGAAAATATCCATCTACGGTCCTCTCAACTTCCTCATTGGACGCGAAGCGTTTCCCAGAAACAAATTTCTTCAAGTTTGGGAACAGATGGTAGTCTGAGGGTGCCAAATTAGGAGAATAGGGGGGATGGCCGAGCAAATCATGCCCCAAATCCCGCAGTTTTCCCATTGCCAACGCACCTTTGTGAGCAGGTGCGTTGTCCTGGTGAAAGATGATTTTCTTCTTCTTCAAACCAGGTCTCTTCTCGCGAATTTTGGCATCCAGCTGGTCAAGAAGGTTGGAGTAATATTCGTCTGTAATTGTTCTGCTTTTTTCAAGGTAATCTATTAACAGAATCCCTTTCGCATCCCAAAACACACTGGCAAAGACCTTTCCAGCAGATACGATACGATCGACTTCGCTTTCTTTGGCGCTGAACCACCGGCTTCCACCCACTCCTTCGACTGCTGTTTCGTTTCTGGCGTGTAGTGGTGGACCCATGTCTCATCGATTGTAACAAATCGTCTCACAAAATCGGTCGGATCCCTAGTGAATCGCTCCAAACATTGCTGCGAAACTCGTTTGCGCATTTGCTTGTGATCGGCATTCAGCAAATGCGGTACCCACCTTGCACAGAGCTTTCGCATCCCTAATTCCTTGTGCAAGATGTTTCGCACCCTTTCTTCCAATATCCCCACGACCTCAGCTATCTCACTCACCTTCACACGCCTATCGTCCAGCACGATATCGTGCACGTTTTCGATGGTTTCCGGTGTGGTTGCGGTTTTGGGCTGTCTTTCACACGGGTCATCTTCGAGGGACGTGCGACCACGTTTAAATTCAGCTGCCCACTTTTTAACGGTTGACATTGAAGGAGCAGAGTCCCCGTAAACTTTTGTCAATTTCCTTAGGAGTTAATTCATCCAAAACGAAGAAATTTATGACCACACGATATTCAAGTTTATCTATTTTAACGAAAAACACGCAAGACGTCTACTGCAAAAATTCGTGTAAACAAACTACTCGAGAGAACAATTTGAAACTTGTCATACGAACTAATGACACGTGCACCTAGGCAGGAATCATAAATTTTCGCTGATTGAAACGCCATCTCTGTGTCAGGCCGAGAACTTTTCACCTTGCCCTCGTATGAATCTACCCTCTATGCATCTCAAGTTAAAGATGATCTCCGGAATTTTGGTTGTTGATGCTTTGGTTTTTGGTTGTATTTGATTCTAACGTCATACCAGCATTACCACAATTTGGTAATTTCGCGGTATTTGTTCTGGCTACAACACGCCTGCTCCTTACACACTTCTCTGACATTTCTGATTTAAAAGTTTTTTCACGTGAGACATTCTAAATTGTTTTAGAATCCAAAAAAGAATTGGACAATACCATAAGCTGATCATTGATGTGATCTCGATGGGAGCTTTTATTGAGTTACATTTTTCGTTACTAGAAGTCACCTATTGTTATAGTGCTCTTAGAAACAGTTAACGAAGAGCGAAATCGTTTTCAGATTTCTTTATGAGATTTAATATTTTTGGAAGTAGGTCTTTGGTATTTGTTTCATATGTATTTGATTTTAAGATCTATCAACCAGTCTTATCTATGATTCAAGATGTCTTGGGAGTTTCTATTTCATTCAAACTAGATAGTATGTATCTGAAACCACCTTTATGAGGTTTAGACTATAATCTTTGCTTGCAAATTTGATTGTTGGTTTAGCAAAATCAACTGTGTTTGAGAAAGTCCCAATAAAAATAAATAAACCTAGTAAGAGCATAAATGAGATGGCTAAGGATAAATAAAATAATGAGATGTAAACAAAACAATGCGTAGAAATAAGGAAGGACTGACTATAAAGGAATAATAATTGATGAAGTGGAATTAAGATGGAAATTCTAAGAAAAACTTATGATAATGATAAAATTCGTTACGACTCAAAAGTGAAGATCTTCGAAGTAAAAATAGTAACAGTCGGATCAAAAATAAAAAACTAGTTAATTCAGGGTAAAGGTGGAAAGAGCATGATCGATAACAGCTAGTCCAACCATTGAGCAAAGAAATATTATTTGGTGATACTTGGATATTACTATATAAAGTTTTTCATTCGAGCAAAATTTATTTGTCACTTTAAACCTTTTAATCGTGATGCTTTGTTTTCTATTTTAACAAGCAAAACTGTCAACAATTCGCATTATAATTTTTCAACCAACACATTTTACACTATTTTTAAAATAGAAATAAAATAGCATTTGTTTAAATTCCTAATGATAATAATAATAACATAAACTGCGTAGTTACTTCATTTACGAAATCCAATAGTATATTCACCATTAAATATTTTTCTTAAATAAATTTAAAGTTTTAATAAAAACAGTTAATAATAATAATAACTGACTAATGATTACATGTAACTACAAACTACTTATTATTAGAATTAAGACTTTGGTTTTGACGTAAAAAGCGAACTGTAATACGAGAAGGAAGTTTTAACAAACTTTGCTAATGACGTTTTTATATTGTTGTTATATCTAACTCATGTTAATTAATTCAAAGAGTATCATATTTAAATATGTATAACATAAAATATTCAAAGGTCATTTAACCGTATTATTCCACTAAAATAGTTTTCGTTTATTTATTAATTCAAATCTGTCAAATGTTGTTACTTTAGAACTAACCGCCACGTCATAAATAATTTATAACAAAATAAAGATTCTTGGCTACTGGTGTTTTAATAATTTCTTGAATATTTTGCAATTAAAAATTCATTTTCGTGTTTTTCCTTTGTTTTTAATTGTATGTTTGATATAAATAGATGTTAAACTACATAATATGTTTTTTCTTTGTTTTGCACCTTTAATCGAAGGAAAAACAACTTTCGTAGTAATTTGTTATGGGGAATGCATTTTTTTGTACAAAGTAGAATCTTAGCAGTGGACTATACTCATCCACCTATAAAGTCCAAAGTTTATTTTTGTTCTCTGGTAGGTTGTTGGTTTCACAGATGTTTGAATTTTGAATTGCTTGTGGTACTTTTTCTTCTATTTAACAGGGATGATAATATTGACCAGCTGAACACCAACGAGACTCTGGTTATCAATCACTTTTATAGTCTCTTTAAATCCTTTTGCGTTGACGGGCTGGAAGCTCAATAGTTCTTTTTAGCATTATGTACAGATTCTTGATAATCTTAATTTTTGACATGTGTGCTTCAAGAGTGTCAAATTTTTTTTGAGTATGCCTTCATCTGATTTTATCTATTTTCCTTCATTCATTAATACTCATTATGGTATCTGCACATCATGGCCTAAGATTTTCTACACCAAAGAAGTATATAATTTTCTTTGATGTCTGTATAGTAACAAACTACTTTCTGAATAACTAAAGAAATTCATCTTTTAATGGTCACAATTGTAGGCTTATTTCAAAAGTTTAAAGCGTTCAGCTACTGCTACTGCAGAAGCGGCTTGCCTAAAGACAATTTCCAAGTGTGTGAGAGCCAAAATATCAACTACTGTAACAGTTCAGGGTAATGATATGCCTTTCTTCCAAGAAATCAGAGTAATTCCATCTGAACACTGGCCAACAACATGACATAAACTGTTAGGTTCTGTAGCAGGATTGGGCAAGCAACAAGGACACCGAGTGTAAATGGGCCCGTATAGCATACATTTGAAAAACTTTAACCGGACTTGACTCCAACCTTTGCTTGTCCACCATTACTGTATTGTGTACGTGCAAAATTGGTAGATACAAAAGTACGCGTTATTAGGATGTCTTTAATACAATTGTGGTAAAGAAAATCTTCCTAACACTCGTTAAACAGGACAGACCATGATGTTCTAATTGGTCAACGTAAATAATACGCCACATTCACAATCTTCTGAATGACAAATCTTGACTGCAATTCAAAACAAAATTTTATTCAATAAAAAAACCAAGCTGAGCAGATGATTCAGATTTGGATACTGAGAGTAAGACAACCTTGTGAAAATTATTGCGGTTATTATTTAGCAAAAAAAATTGAAATTATTTTTAATAACTGACGAATCTTAGATTCTTTGTAATTTAGGTATTGTAGGTTTTTGATAGTAAGTCACCGTTTTCTTCGAAATTTCAAAACTACTGTCAAATTCTGTTATCAAAATCAGCAAATGACCAGAAAAGTAGAGATCTGATGAAATCTTTAGTATGTTCGGAGAAAACAGCTCAAGTAGGCCGTGATATTTGTAATAACGTAGATTTTTAAATATAATATTATAACCTTAATTTTAACTGCTTTAACTTTTTGGAACTTCATGTAGTAGTTATCTGTGTTACAAGGGAAGAAGGTGATACTTTTTCCCGCCCGTACACACGAGGGAAAAAAGACAGTTTCACATATAATTTATTCGTTAATCTTATGAAATTTATCAAAAATCTAAATCAAGATTATTCTACATTAAGAATTTACTTGGTATCCAAAACGTATCTTAAAAAACCAAATAAAAATTGAACAACCGAAAGGAAAAATTGCTTTGTTTTCCGCTCAGATACAATCCTCAACTTTTGGCCACAAAATGAGGATCGAAAAGCCTACTTTTTAATAAGGTCGACAAAAAAATATTGTATCTCATTGTGCTTTATCATAAACTGACAATTGATTATTTAGATTTATTGATAATTGAGATAATATGAGAAAATCAAATGACATTAACACTGACAATTCAAATTACAAATTGGACGTTTGATGATGTGTGGTTTAACCCGGTCTAACATTCTTCGCTATTTTTTTTTGTTCATTTTAGACGTCTACTATACTCTTCTTCTCTATCTTGTTTGGTTTTAGTTATACGTACCGAGCGTAAAGTAAGATGCAGGCAATACTTCAGGAATAGATTTTTATAGTATTTGATATCTTAGAGACGGGATGTGGTATTAAGATAAAATCTCTCACACGATTGTTGCTACATTGCATTTACTATTCTGTAAATTTAGATGGATATCTGTACCAGTAGTGGAGAGTTTTTACGCCATATTCAAAGAGAGTAGATTTTTGGCCATACGGTTTATTAAGACTTTTGATTTCATTCTTTGCCAAAGAATTTCTTTGGAAAAAATTGTCTACATACTTATTAGTTATCATCTTGTAAATTCTAAATTTGCTTCAATTTCAAATCCCCTTCATTTCATTATTACCAAATTCGTTAAGTATTGTAGAAAGTATCCCCTTCTGCACCTAAAACATTAACTTCAATTCAACATTGAGGTCACCAACTTCCTTTCCAATATATGCCATTATTTTCTTGTTATCTTTCTTTTTATCTTTCAATTCTATTATCTTATTTTTTTATTTTTGTGAAGTTGTTCATTCCACATACATATGTAAGTACCTACCTCCCTTGCTTTTGGTGGTTTTGCCTTCCTGAAATATTCTAATCTTCAGTATCAATTCTTGTTTTGTTTCTTTTAGCTTCATCAGTTCTGTATCTACTGCTTCTTTTAGGTATCTTGCCTTTGTCTACTTTCAGTTTCTTTATTATCTTCCACCATTAGTTTCTGTAGTTGTATTCACTTTTTTTTATTTCTTGTTCTCCTATGTATACATTGTTTCTTTGCTGTATATTTGTATTTCCAATTATTTGGAAAAATTCTAACGAAGTTTTCCCATTTGTATTTAGCGTCCGTTTTTCATCTTTTTTATATAGCCCAATACAATTTAGACCTTTTCTTGTGTCAATTCCTATTTTAGCCTTCCGGTCTCCTACGATCATTATGTTGGGTTTTTCGTTTTGGATAAACATATATCAACTGGAAAGAGGGCAGAATTTTAAGATGGTGTTTGTTTTTGGTAAAAATATCGCAGTAATGTTTCCTCATTACCCAATAGGTACTGTAGTTTTTTTAGGATCTTTTAGGCGTTGTATACTTACGTACATATGTATGGCTTTGTATACCAAAGGCAGCTAGCTGTAATATAGGTGTCTTCAGTCTTTCTTTCGGAAAATAATATTTGGAATTCGTTTTGGATCAGCACTGCGTTGCTTGGACTGTGACATGTATGGGAACATGATAGTAGTACATATTTAAGTTACAGTAGGAAACGTTGTGCTGAAGGACTGAAACCCTCCTCAGGTTCTTCAACAGTAATATATTATTATTTGCATGTTATAGGATTTACTATAGTTGTTGATCTAACTACAGTCGGAATCGCAATAATGTCAGATCGTTTTTGATGATATATTGCATCAATGAGAGACCCAGATGTCGATGAAATCAAAATTTAATCCAAAATCTAACATATGATACCACCATACAAGTAACAACTGATTTCCATTTGGTGCAGTTGAGACATGGAATTACATTCCTGTTCTTCTTTCGAAAGAGCTCCTTACGGAAGTTAACAAAACATTTAATACGCTTTTTCATCAACTATAACAAGGTCCAATTCCAAAAGACGCTAGTTAATTATAAAAACCAGTGCTTATCACTGCTAGAGTTATGTTATTTTAGATTTAGATTACTTGCCATTTATGTCTGTTCATGGAACAGTAAAGGTTACGAACCATGAAGACCCATATCTCCAGGAAAATGAAAAACAAAATTGTAATCAAGACTACAATAATATCTGGAACATTGTGAATAAATATACATACTGTATTACCTGCGTGGCTATAGAAAATTTAAAGACGAACAAAAAACTAAGAATCCAAGTTTCAAAGAGGTCGTAAACATGTGATAATTTTCTCCAATTAGCTAAAAGCTGTTTTTACAGTTTTCCGTGAAAATACATGTGCATTGTATGAATTGCAACTATGTTCTTTGAATAGTTACAACCATTCTTGATTCTTCTATTTGATCATCCTAATGTGGAAGTTCTCTAAGACTGTCCTAATTAAATAAGTCTGGATCAAGTGTATTTGTTTTTCAGTTTTTTTTATCATGTTTATTATTAGTGAAATTATTTTAGCTATTACTTATTACGTTTAATATAAATTTCTCTAGAAAGGTGCAACATTTATTTAAATCTGTATGAAGGTAAGATCAACCTGAAGCAAAAGGAGAAACGTGCGTTGAATATCTTCAATTGGAAATGGTGATGCACATATCCCTAATAAGAAACAGAAGAGGAACAACATACTATTTATTAATGACCTACTTTGAAAAAATCGAAATAGCCGAAGGCCAGAAGTTGCTAATAATATATTTCTGGTCGGTTATGCTTGTCTGAACTAATCATTTGAAATTTTTCTTCAATGATCTGCATGTTTAAATGGGCTTGACAGTTTTCTCCTGAACAAAAATAAATCTCCTAAAAAATTCTAGCGCCGCCACCGTTTACTTAGAATCATGTTACATACATCAAAAGTACTCCGATTTGCACTAAAGAGAATCATTAAAACAACAATATACCGAAGCATTTTTAAAAATAACTGAATTCTTCAAACACAACAAAATATGTATTAAAAGTCGTAATTCGTAACACCTCATTACAAAAAAAATTCAGACGACTCGTGACGACTACGCAAAAATCTCGATAAATAAATGAATTTATTTTTGGCCCATGGCATATGTATGTGTGCATGTGAGTAAAAGACGCAACAAAGATATAAAGGTTTCGTTTTGAAATTAGAGAAGTGGGCTAGAACCGACGCCAGGTTACGCTAAGCCGACGGCGACGCTCGAAATAGCATCTGAGTCATATGACCTGACATCCGACACCCTGGTTCTCTCTTTAATCCTGCACCACCGCAAAAACGACCACAAATCCAGTTCTTTACACCTACTTGATACTTTCTGTTTTCATGATATATCGTTATAAAAATTGCGGAGGTCATAAAGAAAGATAAATAATAAATAAGAGTTAAATACCTAAATATTGGAATTCGTTCTGCAAAATCGTTTTGTTTTGTCTTCTTGCTATGGTGAAAAATGCGTAGAATGTAGTTGAGGTTTTATTCAGAAAAATATTTGTGATTATTGAGCTGCTTTTTGAAGTTAATTTAATTTATTTAAGTTTGCAATTGATAAATTAATAATAATTGCATTTAAACTGAAAAAAAGTGATAAATTCAGTTTGAATTGTTGAAAAATAATATTTTTAAATAAAGTAAATATTTCTCTGTTGCAAATATTTTACATACGATATCAAATATGATTAATCTTGTTTACAATATTAAATCGATCAACTTTCAATTTGATTTTTTAATTATTAGTTACTACTAAAACCTGGCATTAAGTATTATAAGAAAATGCAATAATCTATTCATCTAAATAACATTAATTAGAATAATTGACGAATTGTTTAATCTAGAAACTTATTTTAACTTCTTACAACGTAAAACTAGGATTTAGGACATTTTCTTTATTGAAATACTCGACTGTAGAAACGATAGGTGTAATTAATATAATTGTAAGTATCAAACGTGTTTGCAAAATCAGTTAAAAACGGCCAATGAGCATTAGAGAAAAACACGATCTTTGCGACCTCTATTGGAAATTTAAAGAACTGTTTGTCACAGCAGTGAAGCACATCGTCAAAAGCACTCATTTAATGTTGTAATTCTTCAGATTTGGAGATTTATAGCCAGCTCTGGCAATGGTGGTTGTAGTTGCTGATCACCCCCACCCCTCCATTTTTTCGTCATTTCTATACATTTAACGAAATGTGCGGCATCTGTTGGTTGATGGTTTTCGCCAATAATATGTTGTTATAATAATTACTTGTGACCAGGAACAGGTAACACGATAACCTACCATCAATGAGAAATCTCCTGATTGGCATGTGCAGTTGTTCACATTAGATACTGTAAATGGTTGAAAAAAGCCATGGTAATCATTACCTCTTCCTAGGTCCAAGAAACATATTACGCTTACATGCAGATTTATTAGGTTTTTTAATGTTTACTGGAGTGCATAAATTAGCGCATAATAATTAGCAGTCTAATAAGGTGCTGTCGGGTTGTCGGATGGGTTGCCTAATTAACTCGGCCTACCGTGCTACTGAGTGAGGCAATGCTGATACATGATCCATACTACATGGGTAATGGGTAACTTGACAGCATTTTGTTGTACAATACCATGTAATAGCTCTTCTTGCGTGGTAGACGTGTATGGTCAACTTAACAGAGAAGGGAAGCTGGACAAAAATCTTTACCAGAATTTTGGCCACGTATAATAGCAATAATTAGCGGTTTGATCTGTCCATCTGGATTGGTTGTGTGATATATCTAACTAGTTCTTTGTCTAAGCGCGTGATCGTCCGTCTACACCATCTTTAAACTTATATTTTCTGCTTTTCCTTTTCTTGCATTGGGTAATCTATTCTGCATCATAATTTCCTTCCTTATCACTCTCATCGTTAACAACAATCTCTTCTTCACTCTCATTAGTTAAGCTATCGCTTCTTTTTAGTGAGCTTTTTCTTTTTTCTTGGTCTCAGTACCACTAAAGACCTTCTTGATAACTTTTGCTATTTTGCTTCTCTTTCACGAGTTTGTTTTTACCTTTTTTAATCTAAGTTTTCTTTTAGTTCATTTTTATAGAAGACGAAGAGGTCTAATTTGACTTTTTAACAGAAATTTCTCTCAATGGTTATATTTATGATTTTAACTGAAAGATTCGTTTGACAAGTCAGGTCAAACAAAGTGGAGCCCGTGGAGCTTCTTTAGCCGACTTGGTTCACGTTGATGGTAGTAGCAACATAGATTTCGTTAATGTACGCGATGTTGGTCCCGGCTGGTCGGTGGAAGACGGTGAGAAAGTGGTGCGGACAGCAGTAGCAGTGATTCGTTTGATGTTCCTGGACGTAAGCGTTTCTCAACAAAATTTTCTGAAGTCTGTGAACGAAACTTTTCTCTGACGTTTAAGTCCTTGAAAGATCTTGGACGAAATTCTGAAATTTCATAAAAATCTTAAGTTTCTATCTGAAAGTGCTCGATGTAATCACAGTTTCTTGGCATACCTAATTCTGAATGTGCAGAAATGTTACTGGTGTTGGTTGAGAGGAAGCAAACCAGTTTTCGCGAATGCATTTACCGACATCTGTGTTATTCTGTGTGATTCCTTAGTCAAACTTCAATCTTCTTCTTATTGATATGTTTTTAACGGATTCATGAAGCGCATATCTAAACGGTTGCATGCGACATGTGTTATATGGAAAACAAACAATAGACACGTAAGCTTTTCTTGGTTTATTGATTAATATTTCGGATGCGAATGATGTTCATTTAACATAGATAACGGAGGTTTGGATGACATTGGCTTAGTGAACTTAACAAAATGATCAAACATTGTGTAAAGATTTTTGTTTAATCTGCTGGGATACTATTTCAGCTTTCATGTTTCTTTTTATAGGTCGGACAATTAAAGGCAGTACATACACATAAACAGTGATCAGACCACCTCTTTCTGCTGCTTTTTTACTTGTGCAGAAATTGCTTTACTTCTTTTATGATATACCACAGTAATTTCTATCTCATCACAATGTACCAGTTGTGTCGTCAAAATTGGTTTTATGTTCTCATATAATTCAAGGACCACAGCAAGAGTCTCTTGATTAAAATCATTGAAATCTAATAGAAAGTTTTTGATGCCGTTCTAGAAAGGCGAAATATTGACCATCCATAGCAAGACATTAATTACTGAATTTCTTAGTTCAACTTTAATAAACAGGTTTTCAACTTTGATAAGCAGGTTTTGTGCCAAGAGACTGATACCAAATGCTTAAAAGAAAAGTCACTTTTTTGCATAACGTTGAGAGTTCCTTTTAGAACACCAAAATGTTTTGCCGCTGTTCCATAGACTAACCTCCTTAACTACCAACACCATTTGCTCTCAGTTTCTGTTTTCCTCTTTTAGGTGAGTCCATCCAAAACAAAATTTAATTGACCACTTGCTCTCAAAATGAGTTTCTAATATAAAGCCTGTCTCGTAAAAGGAACTCCCAAAGGGTGTCATATTAAGGGCTTCTTATTAGGGTACTATACTCTACAGCGATAACTAAAGGTCTTGAACCAAAAGTGAGACATAACAGACAAGTCGACATTGGGGTACAAAAGAGGGTAGAGAGTATCACGGTAACATTGTAATAAATATATTAAGGTATAAGAAGATGGTGAGATAGCTATAAAGAATTCAGAAATACCTCTCCATTTACTGTTTCATTATTATTAATTTAGAAAGCGTATTTTGTGCTAAAAGTGCGTCGAACACTCGAACTGTTGCATAATGCTCTTTATGCTTGCCCATTTTTCAATCCGTTTGTATTTTATGGAGTTACTAAAATTGAATAGTCTGAGTAGTCCCAGTAGCTAAAAGAAATTTTTGGATCTGAAACTGAATTCTTGAGCACCAGTGTCATAGACGGCTTTGGTACACATCCAATTTTATAGTTTCTTTTTTCTAAAGGTCGTAGCCATGCAAAATTTTAATTCTTATAGTAGATACGGATTCAAATAAGTTCATGAAACTCGATCATGTGAAATATAAATTGTGTAATAGTTAATAACATATTCATTTTTGTTCAGTTATTACTGTAAAACTAGAATCATTTTCTTGAATTAATTAGCTAATTGCAAGTTGATGGTTCAGTTCGACTTCTTTTTTTTTTGTCTGAAAAACACCTTCAAACAGAATTCAAAATTGATACGTACGAATAATGTTACAAAAGTTACTTTAAACGAATTACACACTAAAAGGGATAAGTCTTATACTTTCAGCAAGCCAATATTATTTTCATTCTCCAAATGCTTGGGTAATTTAGACCATGTAAACAATAACAATTGATTTTTTTCAAAAAATACGAATTCAAAAGCGTGCGATTTCATGACGTGTTTTATCTTTGAATATTTCAAGTATTTATTTGGAAATTGAAATATTCTAGACTAATCAGGATATGAGTTACAAACCTATGAAACAATAGAATATTAAAAAAGAAAAATTCAAAATTTGTTATGACGCATTTGGTGTAAATCTTATAATAAATCTCGTAATGCCATGAAGGCCATCCTTTCTAATTAAAAAAAAAGACATCTGAAATAAAGTAAACCTAATTTATTATAAACATCGTGTAAATATGTTTGATATCATTTTTTCTGATTTCTATTGAGCTGAAATAGTTCAACCTATTATTAGTTTTTATGAGTAATAACAAGAAAGAAATAACATTAATGTTTTCATAAAATATGAATCTGGGAGTTTTTTGACATTTGGTTTCTAAAAATACAAATATTCGACAATCACACCTGTTACAAAACATGCAATAGAATATAAGAAAACCAGATTTACAACGCTTCCGAAGAATCGTTCAAAAAATGTTGTTAACCTTCGTACGTCTTCAGTTGTATGTTTGTTATTAATCTTCTTTTATCGATTTTGTTTCGATTCACTAACGGTTTGTTAATGATGGAACAGTTTTTTTTTTTAATTTTTTATGGACTATTCAACCTAGATTTTTCTATTTGATTTAATTGCTATTTTCTATTGTCTCAATGAAGAACTTAAAAATATTACTACTAATAGCTACTGGGAATAAGATTATCTAAAACTTTTGAACGCTATACTATATTTTTATTTCTAGATGATGTAACCTTTTACGCATTTTCTGTGTTCAAAGATATTGGTAGTAGTCCCTACAATTTTTATTAAAAAGTAAGTAATTTTGCGATACGCGATATTCAAATTTTATTACCTTCCCTTCCCAAAAAACCTACTTATTTTTGAATTGATACGGCCCAATTCATTAGATTTTACAGAATTAGCCGAAGGTAAATTCGTCCTTGGAAACAATTAACATGAAAAACAAACAAAAATTCGAGTCTCATGTCAAAACACATATTACAAAATACAAGAAGTCCTTGTCCTAAATTCCATTTTTTGATTACAATTGTTCAGGATATCATACCGATTGCTGAAAGCATCATCATCAACATCGGTGAAATCACTGTTGCCATTTTTCCTTTTCTTCATTTGTCAGAGAATGCCAAACATCTTTTATACGTTTCACTATGAGAATACAGTATAGGAAAGATAGGCAATGTATTTCTTGTAGAAGTCTCAACGACCCTATTGTTAGCTGTTTAATCATGCGACGTATCGAAGTGTTAAACTCTAGCATGAAAGACGTTTGGTGACCCTGTTGCTCATAAGAACCTGTACTGTATCCTCAAAGTGAAACGTGTAGTAGACACACTACCACATATTATTTTGCTACCTCAGTTACACACAGTCAGTAAGACATACGCTATGGTATCACTGTCATTGTTGGTTATCGCATCTACATACTGTCAAACTTTTCACCAACCCTTATAGCTCTTAATAGTGGCTCTTGGGAAACTTCCTATGATTACTCCAGATTTTCATTATAACCTATAATGATTTACAACTGATAAACTACCGTTTGTTGAGAAAAAAATAAATTTTAATCATCTTGTATTGCAATGTAGAACAAACCTAGTACATTCTTCTTTCTTGTTTTGATATTTAAGAGTGCTTCCTGAGAAATAGAATTTTTTACCCTTAGATGGAAATATCTCAAAAATCGAACAGCAGGCAAAGCACATTTCGTATTATCTAGCTCATATGACATTCTTTCTTCGCCATAACTGGATGACAACTACAAATCTAATTCGTGGTAATAAAATCAGAAATGAAAAATAAAGACTCGATCATAACAGAGCTAAATTCCTTGCCCACTTTTTTTTTGTTTCATGCTCGTTACACTTTGATCCAGTCATGAAGTTGTTTGTTAAACTGAAATCCTGAGTATTCTATAGTCTTACAGTCTATAGCTCAAACCTTAGTAGCATGAAACTGAGTTCCACGTGGTAAGTTCTAAAACAATCAGTTAAAGCATGAGTGGCTTTTAATGAAGCTGAACCCTGGCGATAAGTTATATGAGTGCTCAAATAATTGAGAAGACTAATATCAAATAAAGGATAAACATCCAATAAGATGCCATATATATTTGTCTTCCCACAAATAAAATTTGAGAAGACTAGCTTTCTTTCATTAGGTTTGACTTCTTGTTTCCTAGATGCAGAATTTCACACACAAGAGGTTAATAATTTTCACTTATTCTTTAAACTCAAATCAGCCCGAAGGGCCATTGGACTCTTGAGAAAATTGTGATTTTCTGATGGCGCAAGTTATGTTCGCAATTTTTGAATTCTGCCGTTGTCACTTTTGAACTATCTTCTTCAAAACCTGAATATTACCAGATATTAAAATTGCACACTCTCAAAACTTGGGAAACATGTAAAAGCGATAATTTGAAACAAACAACCCTTGACCGAAGATACTATTTTTTGTAGTAGTTATCATATACCCGTGTCAGTGCGTTCGCTTTTGTACGAACCTTGATCAGTGTTTTGGGTTTTGAGTCTCAACAGCTGTAGGAAACTTAAACTTTAGCAAAAATACCAACAAGGTTTAGAATTCAGAGAAAAAGGAATGAAATAAATATAAAAAAAGGATCAAATTAGTTCAATAATTCCAAAAGCACTACAAACTGAATGATTTCATCGAATTTTGGAAAAAACCTAAAGAAAAGGTCAAGGTAAGCTTGAGACTTCTAGCATTAGGAGATGTAAAGTTTGTAGCAGAAAGGAAAAGTCCTGGTCATTAGGATCAAGTTAAGTGATTGTTCTGTAGGCTAGGACACATGTTTCCTCCCTCACTCGGCTACACAATATAGCTAAAAGCAATACTCTCACAATTTTTCTGTCAAAAGTTTTATTTCATTTCTTGTTCTGTAACTTCGAATAACGTAAGACTGTTTTAAGTAAGCGCAAGTGTTTCAGCTTTTTTATATTAAATCCAAGGATTGTTTTTAGTAGTTCCCTTGGCTACATCTCGTCTAGTTCACATTTCGGTTTCTTTTATTTCGAAACAAAATATCATGGGTGGAATTTTTAATATAAAAATTAATATATTAATTCAGTGTTTAAAAAGTGTTAATTAACATGTTAAATAATATAAAATAGTAGAATTGGATTTTACATTGCCGTTAACTCCCATATTTTCTGTGCTGAATGTTTTCAACAAATAATCGTTCGATGAGTAATTCGTGTACAAAATAAACTTCGTTCAACCTTGCTATTATTACTTTTTTTTATATACGTAATTCCCAAGCATGCTAAAAGACATTCAATAAGAACAAAATACCACATTTACCAGAAAACTTCAGCGGTTACCCTGCTAAACCACCCTTTACCCCCGACACAAACAAGGGCGCTGCCGGTTTCGTATTTCACCAAAACAACAGTGTCTGTTCAAACATCACTTCGAATCCATCCCCCATTCTGCACTCCCCTCTCTTCTTCCTTCATCGCTATTTCATGTTGTTTGCCATTTTAGTTGTTTCATCATCGCATAATTTCTAGAAAAATTTACTTGGAACAATAGCCTTTTCTAAATAAATATCTTTTATCTCATTAGCACCTATTTAGTAGATTGTAAAAGAATTCAAGTTTTATTTATGTCTGTGTTTACATCTAAAAAGAGAAAATTTAAAATATTCCTTTTTTTTTTAAATATCGAATACCTCGAGCCTTGAGTGTTAAGTTTGCAGTTATTTCTATTTCTAGTGGTGTCGAGTGATGCCTGGAAACTGAGAATAGCAACAACCCAGCGCGTGTTATGCTATTTTAGACTTCCGCCACTCGACACCACACATTCGATACGCAATTTTTGAGAACACAAAAACGATAGAATTTGTAACGCTTAAACTGAATCATTTTTTTTACAGAAACGCCATAAACCGTGTAAGAAGAAAACCTATATAAATCACTTTTTTTTTGTTTAAAGAGAAGTTTCTGTTTGTTTGGTTTTTGCAACATTTAAATTTAATTAAAAAAGCTTTTTTCTAGTATGGAATTCAATTATTTCGATTCCTTTCTTTAAATCAAAAGTTTACGTTTAATGCACTTTTTTTTAAATTCTACATCAATTTTAATACGAAACATTCTATTTCAGCTATTAATAGCTTAAGAATAATAAGAAATTTCAGCAGGTGCACGCTTTATATTTCAGTAATCTAGGACGAACTAGATTTTAGTTTGTTATACGTAGTTACAGAATGAGAATTTAGTCGAGGCTTCATCTCTAGAGCCAACATCCGTAAATCCTTGTGATTTAATACTTTCGGGTGGTTAACAAAAAGAAAAGGGCAAAAACCTGGCACATTAGCGCAGTAGCTGGGCGGTGTTCAGTAAACATGTGGATGCCACTTGTCACATTGACTGGCGGCTTTCAAGAGAGGTCTCTGAATGATGCGAGAAAAAAAAGCGAAAAGGGCCCTACTAATAAGTGTTTATTTAACCATTAATAAATTTGTATTCGCAAAAAAATCTAGAACTTTTCCAGAAAATACCATCTGGTTTTCTAGTGTTTAATAAATGAGGTTATGATTTGAATTTGTTATTTATTGCTTGTGTGAAATGAAGATAAAAACAACTGCAATGCACTCCAGCATTATCATATTAACAGACATATAGTATGCGATAAAGATCAATCATTACAAAGTTCCCATATAGGTTATTAAGCTATAACGATTTGAATTCCCAGGAAAACAAAAAAGTAATGATTGTTAATAGCAATCTTGAATATTTAATAAGTAATAATAAACTTGATGAGCTACTGATTATTGTTATGTATTCCAAGTAATAAGAGCAGTACACATGGTAACTCTTAATTTATTAAATAACGCTTCATACAACTTTATTGAGTACAGCTTAATATTCTAACGATTCTAACCATTCTGACTAATAACGCTACAACGGCTACAACACAATCAAGTATCACCGGAAGGTTATATATTTTTTAAAAAAAGGCCTGTTCACCCACACTCCTATTTAGGTTAATTTACAATATTTCCCCCCTTTCTTTATTTAGAAAATATTAAAGATCTAACCTAGCAGGAGGTTTGCTTGCTCTACCCGACCTAGTGACTACAGAAGTCTGAGTTGAACACTCATTACTATTTTGAGGGGATGCAACTGAAGTAGGAATTGTTACCACAGTTGTTACATTCTTTGTAGGGGAATTAATGTTATCCTGAACTACCTTATCACCTTGATCTTCCTTGTTGTTTAAATTACTACTGTTAGTAAATTTAATAGTGGGCATAGTTCAGGTGTTACACTGACACTGTCACTGTACCCACCATATGTTACATCATTATAACGTGGACGTATGCTATCTGCATGTACAAATTTTACTTCATTTTCTATAAGAACTAAGTATGTGGAATGGCTGCAATCTTTTACAATTTTCCCTTTATTCCACAGTCTGGTCTGAGCATTTTTTACATATACTGATTCATTTACATTATACAACTTTGCACTGTTTGTGCTTAGTCCAGTAGGTTTACAGGTTTGGTAAATATTTGGTTTCAGAAGGTCGAATCTTGTCCTGGGTCTATTTCTTAATATACTTTCAGCAGGGGACAGTCCTGTAACTGTTGATGGAGAATTTCTATAAGTAAACAAGAAATTTGCTAACTTGTCAAGAATTACATTCTCGGTTATTTCTTCCCCTTTTTGATTAAATCGAGCCCTATTTAGATTCTTTTTCACTGTCTGTACTGCTCTCTCTCTGCCATACCATTACTTTGAGGATGATATGGTGGAGTTTTGATCGGTGTGATGCCATTCGATTGACAAAATGCATGAAATTCAGCAGAATT
>VTPC01008680.1:0-16868 GCA_011009095.1 Ignelater luminosus | reverse complement strand
TTTTTTGTGACACTTAAGATAGCTGTTTTTGTAAACAATTGATTGGGCTATTCACTGATTTATAAAACGCCAAACATACACGATGTCGATTGTTATTGAAGAACTGCCAAGCCAAACTTTTTGTAAACCCTATGCTCCATCTTATATCCAGGGTATCCTAAGTAGACAGGCCAAATCCCATCCTCTTCTGGTTCTTTCGTTATGAATTTTGTTCTTTTGGATTTGCAGGCCTCTCTAGTGCCGCTATTGAAAATCTAAAGAAATATTAACAATTTATTTGCTAGCAACCACAAAGAGATGCAATATAAGGTAGGAATAAATGTCCCTTGCAGGACTCGCCTACCTCAGACGCACGTCTGTAGAACCAAAATCAACTTGGGCCAGTTTAAAACAAGAGCGAACAATTTCACATTCCGTATTCGAATTACTTGGTTTTGGACATTAAGGTTCAGACAGTCTTTCCTGCCCATTTCTTCCTTTTCTACAGGTGCATGATAATTCTCGAGATCTAGAAAATGACAATGATCAAAAAAGACCATTTTTCGTTCTTGGTGCACCCATTCTTCGACTTTGCTGCGCAAAACGTTAATTGCACACAAAAGTAAATGAGCTTTCAGTTGACCTATCACATGACCATGCTTGCAATTTAGTACGGTATTGTATAATTATTTTGAGTACATAAAATGATTATTTTGTTTCCCTGTGAAAGAAGTGATCATTTTATTCACTTAAAGTAATTACACATTCTGTTTGTTTTTCTGAAATATGTACTGCGTAGTTGCGTACATTGCTCATATGCACATAAAATTCTCTATTAAACCATTCCAAAATTCAATTTATTGTCCATATGAAACAATTAGCCTAATAACAATTGTGTATAGCCGTAACATTGCCTGGTGATTTGGATAAGTTATGTAGGAGACAAAAATGGCCTCGAAAAAGTTTTTACTTTTTACCGATTTAAGGAAATTATGACCAAAGGGGAAAATCGAGAATTATTGTTTAAGTGATTTTCAAAACAAATGAAGGCGGATTTAGATTAATAAAGAGCATTAGAATATATGTAACTTTTCCCCAATTTAACCGATCCTGTGTCTTCGTAGTTTTCGAGATCCCAATTCTTAGCTTAGATCTTGTTATACTTGATTCGAGTTTGTTATAATTCATACCTTTAATGTCAACAGCTGCAATTTGTGAAACTGTTGAATGATGATAAATTATACTTGATCAGTTAAATTTATTCGTACTATTAAAACGCGTTTTATTAGCTTGAACAGAAGAAAACAAAACTATTGCATTTTGTTCAATCGAGAGCTTGATGCTTCATCCTTTTACGTAGGTGTTCCAAGCGGGATTTTTACAGAATTTACAGCTTTGAATTTCCAAAGCTTCTAACGATATCTATTATTTTCTATTTACTCATACTTATATGTAAATTGTTTATATTGTACATATGTATATAAATTTTATCCACAGATAAGAAATAGAATTAAAACTAAAATAATGTACAAATTGTTTAAGTTAATAATAACGTTGTGTTTAAAACATTTGTTGCTGTTCGTAATAAAGAAGCAAAATCCGACGTTTTGTTAAATTTTCTTCGCTAATAATAAATATGATTACTAACCTTTTTTGTAGAGAGCTCAAGACAAACTTCACTAAATACAGTCTCATATAAATTAGACAGTTACAAAGACCCTCACCGTTTGCAGTTTTTGTCAAAATGGGAAGTTGAGATCACTACCATAGAAAAGTGAGCTTCTTGCTTTCATGTACTCTTGGTCTATGTGACGTGTGCTGCCGAGCGTTGAGTATTGAGAACTTCGATAGTTACGTGCGATATATTCTTTACTTGTTTTTTATTAACTGCTAATTAGTCATTTTAAACGAGAAACTTTTTATTGGATTAATTGAATAAGGCTCCTTGTTCTTTTCCTACGTTCTTTTAGGATTTCCCTTCACCCCCATAACAGCCATTTCTTTATCTAAACCTCATATAATTGCTATTGGTGTTGATTTTTCAAATTTCTTGCCTTGGAACACGCTTTAAAAATCACTCTCTTCTGTAGTCCAGATGGAAGTATTTTGGGCGTATTTTGAAAGTTTGGCAGCTTTTCATGAATTTGTTTAAGACTACCGTGGCATTCACTATAGCGCAGTAGCAGCTTCGACTTCTTTTTGTATATTCTGTTGGTTTCGTTTCCAGTTATTTCTACTCGGTTTTAAATTCATGTGTGTTGTAATCAATAGCACGCTTTCTTTTAATCATCTAGTAAATACTATACACATTTGTTTTGACTAATCTTTATATACTGCCTTGATGACCTGCCAAAGCAGCAAAGCTTGTATGGATAGTGTATACCTCAAAAACAGGAGTAAATACGCCTGTCTTCCACATCTGCAGCCCTAAGAAAATATTTCCTTTTTTGAGTCGCTTTCAAATAAATTATAGATCTAGATTTCCTGATGAACATGTATTCTTTTAGAAACGAATTGATCAATAAAAAGACAGCTAAAGATTTTGAGAATGTATTTCTGTTTTCGAAAACCGTGATATCGTTTGATTTGAATGTATTTTACTCATCGGAGAATGAAATCAGCATTACAAATAACTTGAAAAATCCATAGATAAGTAGCTGAAACGCAACTGCTTACAATTTTCAGATTCTTGCATTGAAATCGATTATACTCACAGGCTGAAGTAGAAATCCCAAGAATTGTAAATTCTAATTAAGGTTTTAAATCAGAAAATTCCAAAATTTCAAATAAATGGTAATTTCTAAGTTTTGACTGGTTTTTCTCGACATGCTTCTGAAACCCTTGCGAATTTTTAACGGCTGTTGATTGCTGATACGAGTTTGTCTTCAAAGATTAACTCTCCAATTTACATCAAATCAACGCATCTATAATCTCCATAAATGATCAGATTTCGCAGTTTTTCCCGAATATTTTTAAATTTGCTCTTGTTAGCAATTATGAACGTCTCACAATGAAACCGAAATTACAATTTTGTTAACTAGTATGTTGAACATAATTTTAAAGTGATTTGCTTTTACCTACAAGAAATTAATTTAATTATTTTGTTAACTTGTATTTAATTATTTTCAGATTTAATAATAACATTTCATGAAAATGTTTCATGATCATCATAAGCATTCTGCCTATGCAGGTCTCGTGCGTTTTCTCCACATGTCTCTATCCTGAGCCAATCTCTTCATCTCACTATAATTCTGTCCATTCTTCACGTCGTTCACCATCTTTGTTCTTCTTCCCTCAACACTTGATTCCAACACTTCTCTCATCAAAAAATCCTTTATTAAAACATGTCTTAACCAATTTCTTTTCCTTATGTTAATTGTTTTCAAAATTGATCTTTACTATCGAACTCTTCTCAGCACTTCCTCATTCCTAACTTTATCTTTCCACTTGATGCTTAGCATCCTCCTCCAGATCCACATCTCCAGCGCTTCTACTCTTTTCGCTTCTTTCTTCATCATAGTTCATGTATCACACCTGCGCAACATTGCGCTCCATTCAAAGCATTTTTCCATTCTTTTCCTCGGCTCCAACTCCTGCTTGCTGTCCAAGATCCTTCTCATTTTCCTGCACGCCAATTTCTCCATTCCGGTTCTTATATTTCTCTCATCACAACTCCTCCAGTTGCTTGTAATTTCTAGTTCCTAGATACTTATGCATAGTTACCTGCTCTAACTTTTCTCCCTTGTCGTAAACCTTCATGTTTTCATTTTACAATCTTCGCATTACTTTGCTTTTCTTACGATTTATCCCTAATCCGTACTTCCCTTCCATTCTTTCAAGCTGTTTAGACATTTCTATCAACTTCTCTGTATTTTCTGAAAACAAGATCTTGTCGTCAGCAAACCGAATGCATATAATTCTTCTTCCTCCAATTCTGATTCAAACATTTTTTTCAGCATTCTGCCGCCATTTCCTCAAGATAGATGTGGAAAAGAGTAGGAGAAAGATTGTTGTTCTTGTTCCTTTACCAATTTCAAACCAATCCGTCATATTTTCTTCAATTCTCATGGCGATTTCTTGCCCCCACATACAAATTTCTAGTCTTCTATCTCTCTAATCTACTCCTTCATCTTTCAATATTTCCATTAGCTTTTTCCACAGTACGCAATCAAACGTTTTCTCTAAGTCTACAAAGCAGATGCTCAGGTTTTTTCCATTTTCCCCATATCTTTTTCCGATTGTTCTTACCGCCCCAATTGAATCTCTCGTTTCCATTCCCCTTTCTAAATCCTTTCCTAAAACCTCCTCCATCTTCTTTACCAGTCTCCTATTGGATTCTTAACAATATTTTTGCTGTATGTCCCACCAGACTTATTGTTTTGTGTTCCCCACACCTCTTTGCCAGTGGTATCACAGTCCTTATAAACTTCTTTGCCCATTCCCCACTCTGGTATATATCATTGCACAAGGCAGTTAACTCTCTCAAACCTTCTCCCTGTAAGCACTTCAGCAGGTCCACTGGTATACCATCAACGCTCGCTGTCTTACCATCTTTTATATCCCTCATTGCAGAAATTATTTCATCCTCTAAAATAACTTGGCCGATGTTATTCATATCTACTGCTGCCTCCTTCTCAACTGGTTTCTCATTTGTTCCATACCAATATTGCATAGTATTCCTTCCAACGCTGCAACACTTGTACTTCATCTTTCAACAATTTAGGCTACTTAAATTTACTCTGGTGGCAACGGTGGTTTTAGTGTGGATAATTTTATTGATACAATTTGTTTCCTATTTCGTCACGTGTAGCTAGTAAAATCACTGGAAATCTGAAAAACTGCTGCAGAACTTGAATAAAAAAATCTTTGTTGTAGAGTTATGAGACCAAATCAAGTGTGGAAAAAACAGCAATGTCCGTCATGTGGATTTGTCACAAGAAATCCAGATGGACGATTAGGGAATAAAATGTGGCATGCATCTCGGTTTGGGGAGTAGCAAGACAGATTGGCTTAAATGCTTATTTTCCTAGTTGCCTTCGTATAGTTGTACTGAACTTTTTAGTGCATTTGATTCACTTAACAGTGCCTACACTCGCAGATATTTTTAAATACTTGGTTAATACGAGTGAGTTTGTAGATTCGTTAAAGAAATGGATTCATAAATGTCAGGGTATGGCATAATAGTAAGATCTAATGCCTTTTTTCGGCGCAATGACATTAAGATAGGTCGAAGATATAAGAAAGCAATTTACCTCTAGAAATGTTTTAGTCGACAAAAATCAGAACGTTCGTTGAAAATCATACTGATGTGACTTTTGTTGGAATAATTGTTTGAAGGACTGACTATTAATTATCTATGGGAAAAGTATTTTGTAAGACAAGTGACAATTAATTTCTATTATTCAGTTATGAGATGTTATGAAGAAAATTATAAGAAAGTCGTGTTTATTGTGGCTAGTGGTGATGTTGATTGGTGTACTGCAATGTTTGGAAACAGAAACAACGCGTTCATTGTTGGCCAATATTTTAAAAATTCCGTTTTTTTGTAGATTTAGCACTTTAGCTGCATGATTCGGTTATGGTACTTATGGTGGATAGACAGCTTATTAGTTGGAGGAGAAACAGTCTTTTTTACAAAAAATGAATTATGATTTAACTGAAACATTGGCTCAGTGGTTGCCAAATTGGCATGCATTTACATAGACATTATCAAGTCCAACTTCTTGTTCACGCCAGTATGCAATTGGGAGGAAAATCAACCAAACTTTATCCTTGTTGGAAATTATGTAAAAGAGTATCTTTTAAGTTTTCTCGGTCGAACTATAACGAGTATTACAACAAAATTTCTCAATTCTCTTTGTGAAGTATAGCATTATTACGTACTAATAATTGGCAATCAAATATATACTCTAAACGTGCCAAACAATAGAAATAATGCCAATATTAACAGTATGTATGCATACAACAGTAAATGTGTGTTAAAATTCTAAGGCATGTAAATATTTTTGCAAAAAGTCTTCATTTGTTTTGCATTTAACTTAAAATGTTGCAGATGTTGTTATTCCTGTAAAACCATTGATGCACATTAATACATCTTAATTCTTATGGAGAAGAAAATAATATTGAATTTTTGTAATATATTTTTAGAGATATCTTTAAAGATGAAACGGTATACTCGTCGAATTTGACATTAATTAATTCACACACCGATTTCATGAGCCTTAAAGATTTGTTTGGTACTACAATAACTTTTTAGCTCGTCTAATAATTAATTACCAAAATTTCAAGATAAATATCTTCTTTATTTTCAAGCGTGCTTTTTAAGCGTGTCGAGTGTTTTAGAAATTCGTATTGGTGGCACCTAGAATTGGCATTCCGATACCACTTTCATAACTTGATTCTTCAAATGGATAAACCAAAAAGTTTTTCGATTGATTTGGTTTAACTTTCTGAAATAAGTTGACGCAGACGGAAAAAAACTTGTTAACATTTTCGGCAAGGAAGCTGCAAGCTGTAGCCACACTACCCAGAAAGCCAGATTGTATAAATTCTGATGGTGCAGATCTCGATTACATCAGTACAGTCACTGACTTGACATGCAAATTAGTAGTGACTGAGGGAGTGAGGTGCAAGAATGCACTTAAATGATGTCTTAAGTCTATTTCTACATTCAGGAGGAAATCTCTGCTAGTAATGTTCGGTCTTTACTGAAGAAAGTGTGATCTTGTCTTTTTTTTTTCTTTCTGGACACAAACTAAAAGGTCATACGACTCCGTGAATTTGATCTTGTGTGCGACATTTACATTTTGCATTGGTGGCGGATATATTTTTTGGTTTTCTTTGAATTCTAACCTGAACTCTTTTACATAATGACTCCGGGATCAAATTAGACTAGCCTGACCCTGAACTTTTAATTAAGAAAATACATGAGAGGTTGTCACGAATCTTCGTCTGTTTATAGTTACCTAATTCCATTTTTCGAGTTGTTCGAGTTTTTGGAAAGTCATTTCGTTTTTGTTCTCGCAGCATCTATTTTGCTAAGGGGTGGAGGAGATACTTCCTACTAAAAGATACGCAATACAACAGCATAAAATTAACAAACTGTTGCACGCTGCTACTAACCGAGAAACTCCGTATAAAGAAATTTTTCTTCTTGAGATTCATTAACTTTTCAACTTGTTCTTCTATCTTTGTTGACAAAGTCGTCGGAAGATCAATTTTGATAAATGTTCTCTATGGTGACTGCCGTGTAAAAACTTTTTCAGAAGAAACCTTTTTACGTTTACTTGTTTAATCTTCTGTAGGGGACCGAACGGTTTCTTGAAAAACAACACTTGTCTGGAAAATTAGAAGCCAAATCTAGCCGTGTAATAACCTTTTGTTGGTTTTTGCCTAAAAATTATTTATACAGTGTGTCCGAAAAGTATGGAATATCCTATATGTCTCAGTAAATATGCATTTTATGGAAAAATGTTTCCTATAAAAGTCGTTTAGTGTTTAGTTTTACATTACAGGGCAATAACAAATAACTATTTTTAAAAAAAACAAAAGCGCAACGAATAATGCTTCAATTTTTTTTAATGGGAAGGTATCCCTTTATTGTACTCATTTGATAGAGAATGTTTTTCTCTTTTCAATGATGTAAAGCTTTGATACATTTGCATAAGTAAATTTTGATTAAAATGCAAAAAATTGTTTGAAAGTTTATTTCAATATTCATCTGTTACGAATTGAAAATTTCGTATAACTACACTCTACAGTTCATAGAAGGTGTTCAAAGTGTGCACCATTTACAACTTGGCAATGATAAAGTCGTCTTTCAAATTCGTTTACTGCATTTTGAATCGTTTCTGGTGTGATAGCTCTAATCTCTGTTCTAATACGGTCTTTTAAAGTTTCAATATCTTCAGGCATATCGACATAAATCTTATTTTTGAGATGGCCCCACAGAAAAAAATCAAGTGGACTTAAATCTGGCCATTCTACTGCATCTCTTCTGCCTATCCATCGATAAGGGAAAGTATTATCAAGAAACTGTCGGACATTAATTCCGAAATGAGGAGGAGCCCCGTCTTGTTGCAACCATATTTTGTTACGGAGTACATCTGGATCTAGTTCATTAGGAAATAGAACAGCTAAAGCAGGAACTAAGTCAAATCTTAAAAAATCTAGATAAGCATCCGCTGTTAAATTATGTTCTATAAAAAAAGGTCCCAAAATTTGGGTTCCAATAATTCCTGCCCAGACATTGACTTTCTGCTGATATTGGGTGTGCCCTTCTACATACCAGTCAGGATTTAGCGAAGACCAGTAGCGCGTGTTTTGTTTGCTAATGGTACCATTCAAATGTTATTTCTTCGCAAAATTGCAATCTTCGATCTAAATCATCTTCTAATAATTCTTGAACTATACAAGGTTTATACGGATGCCCCGTCTCCTTTCTTAGCACTTCGTGTGCAGTGGATTTCTTCAAAGTATGTTCACGAGCAATTTGTCGAACAGAAACATGTGAATTTTCCACGACAGCCAACATTATATTCTCACGTTGTTCATTATTTAGAGCTTTAGGTCTGCCCGTTTTTGGACGATCTTTGACAGAACCCGTCTCATGAAATTTATGCAAAATTTTACTTACAGTAGACTGAGAAATATGGTATTCGGGGTGCACGTTATTAAACAAATTGCAAACTTCCTCCTGTGTTCTCCTTCTGTCTCCATATCCCAGCATCATTAAAATTTCGATACGATGTTTTTCTGATAAATGATCCATAGCAAGTCGTATTTTTGTAACTTTGCTATCCTCACGTTAATCAAAATGCTTAAATTAATTAAACAAATAACTTTTCGCTTCAGTTCGGTTGTTAACTGACGTTTCTACGACGCATTCAATTGTTGCAACTAACAAAAGTGTATCACACCGACCATAATGTGACTAGATGGTATTGAAAATTTAAAAGACCGCGTCTGGAAAGGTAACAGATGAATAAATAAACTTTTAAGCGTTATTCAAACAATTTTTTGCTTTTTAATCAAAATTTACTTATGCAAGTGTATCAAAGTTTTACATCATTGAAAAGAGGAAAACATTCTCTATCAAATGAGTACAATAAAGGGATACCTTCCCATTAAAAAAATTGAAGCATTATTCGTTGCGCTTTTGTTTTTTTTTTTAAAATAGTTATTTGGTATTGCCCTGTAATGTAAAACTAAACACTAAACAACTTTTATAGGAAAAATTTTTCCATCAAATGCATATTTACTGAGATATATAGGATATTCCATACTTTTCGGACACACTGTATGTAACCAAAAGAGCTGACTAGAGCCAAATTTGGTAAAATGAATTCATCAAGATGAAAGCGTATTCTGTATAGCTAAACTATAGAAGACAACTGACTCAAAAAAAGTTGAAATGGTCAAGTCTTGCTGAATCAATTATCCTGAAGCAGCAGTTTTCATTCGCATATCGCCAGTCATATTTGAATGATGAGCACCACAAAACAATGTACGATGTTGCTGATTTTAAGTAATCTGGAAAATATTTGATCATCGCTAAACAATGATATTGAGTGAACCCGCCACTTTTGCCTTTTCAACTTGACCTTATTTACAGCATTTTTCACCATTGCATTGTAACGTTCTATACTTGTACATTTTGTAAAAGTAAAAAGAAGTCAATAGAAACCTGTTAACTTTAAGTGAGTCGATTGTACTTGATTTTGTTCAATACCCGCACGGATTCCATAATCTGATTTAAACCGATGAATTCGACTTTAAACTCTATAAATCAGTATGTAACTTAAGAAGATCATTTTGGGTGCTAGGTAACCTCTTCTAAAGACGCCTACAGCTTCTTTAGGCGTTGGAAAATATTGTTCTAAATACTCATATGGGAATCATCCGATTGCAGTTCTACAAATCTTCAGATTATTGTTTTATACATGCACTACAGTCCTCAAAATTCATAAAAATTTTTTAAGAAATTGATCATAATATGGTTAACGAGGAATTCGAATTTTAGAAATTAACAAAAAGTTCAACTTAATCAGTTCTACTTTTTTCTGCAACCAAAGAGATAAAAAAATAGAAATCGCATAATCATATACGACGACCTTCTCATCGTCTTCTCAATTTACGTTATTGATCCAAAAACGGTTCATAAAAAATAATATGTTTTTGCCCATAAAAATGAAAGGAATTTCAGTATTATTGACACTGCAATTTATATCTCTCTTATGCATAAAAAAACCATTAAAATTTTGTCAGGTACCTTGTCGTTTTAAAAATAACCTTTATTTCCAATTATGCAAACAAATCAACTAAAATTATTGAATCAATAAATATCCCAAAAACTTTTAACAAAATAAATGACAATTTTAAGCGTTTAACATTTGCTAAAAAGCCTTTTAACCTATGTTAAATATTACAATTTGAATATTTCATGCCAATTTAAATATCTCCGGCATATTTATTTGCCAAACATCGTTTCTAATGCAATAAAATAATAAATCGAATAGTTTACATATAAGTAACAGCAAATCTTCGTTTCTAAACAAATCATTCTGATTGATTATCTGATCTTTGCATCTAAATAATTACACATTATTTTCCTAACTTAACCTTTATAAATTATAATATTTGCGCGCTTAAATGTTAAAAACAAAATAGAAAATGTGCATGAAAAAACAAATGCGTACAAAACCATACATCAAACAACAAGTGTAGAAACATAAGTTCGTTTAGCTGAAAGCACAGAAAAAGTTAAGAGCAACTAAAATTCCATGTAGTTAGTGATGTTGAGACTGAGACCACCTACACTGGGTTCTCCATGAAAAGTGCCTAGAATCTGAAATATCGAGTTTCACCTGCGGGCTGCGTCGTGTAATTTGATATTTGTAAACTTCGGAGTTCATCCGCAGCCACCCAGAGCATACGTAAAACGCATTCACATTCACTACCCGTATTCAAATTACAGAAAATTTTAATTCAACGGAAAAAAAGCTCAATACTATTTAGAAATGCGCACAGTTGGATGCTATTGTTATCATCTGTTGAATGGGCATGATTTAAAATAGTTAAAAGGTTTGGAAAGAGGATATCAAAACTAATACTACTAATACTAATTTAGTAATTTCTAGTTTTGTAGGAGGTATTATAGATTTATAGCACCTTTTTTCCGGAAACCCACATTAGTGCTTAAATACATAAAATTAATGTAGTAATTAATGTGATTTAAATTAATATTTCACACATGATTTATGGTATGTTTTACTTTGATATCAACGTGGGCGGATCTGGATTCTTAAGTTGAGAAGTGGAAAAAGGAACAAAAAATACAAGAAAAAACCTTTTTGTGCCACAAAAAAACGCTTGTTGGCTTGTATTTAAAAGCTCAATAAGATCCTACCCTTTCTGAATTTTGTCCTGTCATCTATGATAAAAAATTAATGAAAATGTAGAAATTAGATAAATTTAAGTAAAACTGAAAATAATCGTTCGTTTCGATGTGTTGTGTCTGCAATATCTTGAATTTCTTAGTATCTGTGTATAACCAAAACATAAACAGCTCTCAATTTTTATTATAAAGATTTGCTTGTGGATATACGTTTATTACGGGTAATGCCCAAAGCGAGGAGAGACATTATCCTTAAGAGGAAAAGGGATAATGTTAGTATTAATCTAACATTACGTCTGTTGATAAACTCGAGGAAGTACTTGACGCTTTGCATTTGTGATTTCGAATGCGGCACTGGTAACTTCTTGAATTTGGCCCATTTTCTAAACCTGTATGTTGAATGAACTTTTCTAGTTACGTATTCATTAAAGAAAACTGATGATTGAGATTTTATATTCCAAAACTGCAAAAATAATGTTAGATGGTCGCAAGGTATGTCTAAACTCGAAATTAGTTTTTATCCTAGCGGCAAATTTAGATTTAGCCAAATTTAAGAAGTCTCTTATTCCTATTACTATATGAGATTTTATATGCGATCAATTCTTGTTCTTATCTGGTTGGCGGCACACTAAGTGCCCTCACATTGTTCTAGGAGATCTTTCTTTGCAGGATGCAAAATATTTAGTTGCATTCATGCAGATGCCATGCAAACTTAATTGCATGCAATTAAGTTTGATTTAGGAAAACCCAAAGTTCTTACTTTCACTCTTCTTGGAGATTTCTATTCTCCAATGTAGAAGAATCTCAAGCTTGTTTACATACTCTAATGTTTTATTAATTGTCAATAAAACTAAAATCTCTTGATCAGCTTCAGTGTCCTGTTTACCTTTTTAATGGCATCAGTACCTTAAGGTAAACTTGAGCAAATTTAGCATGTTTCTCTGAGTCTAAGATAAAAGGAAGTTTTATTGCCCGACCACGATAGCTTCTGATCTAGTCTAGACAAACTTCTTGCTTTGGAAGCGTACGATTGAACCAATCAAGAAAATCGAGAATCCTAACGGTGAAAGTTTCTTTAAGTACCTCTTTTGAATTTTCAATGTTCATACTTTTCTATAGTACAACGCAAAACTCAAAGCGCGTATCAGACAAAGATCAAAGAGATCAAGACGAAGAAAGTATTTGCAAGACAGACACTACAAAACCTGAAAATCCTGGAAAAGTCAGCAAATCCTTTTTTTTTGTAAAAAGGTCGGAAGAAGTAAGGGAATTTGTCCAAAAACCGAGAAGTTGAGGAAATTCTAATAAAGAGGTCAAAGTAGAATTTCCAAAAAAATTATCATGTAGATCTGTTGCCGAAATGAAGAGACTTACTGATACCGAAGGTATTTTAGTCGAGAGTTGAAATTCTGTGTCTCGAAAACAAGGAGTCAAACATAATGAAAGAAAGCTAATTGTGTCAATTATTTGAGCACTCGTACAATTAAGTACCCCTCTTCACATTCAGTAAAAAGCGCTCATTCTTCACATATTTGAATATTTGAGCTAGTAGACCATAGGACATAACAGCTACGACTGAATAAGAATTTTCACATTGAGAACTTATCATAAACTGGACACTTTATCTGACTATCATGACGGACACTCTCAGAAATAAGATAAAAGACCAAAGAATATGTAAATATAGTCGTACAATTGATGCCTACATTGTAATGAAACAACGAAAGTTTGATTCGGACCAGGTTGAAGCTTTTAAAATGTGTCGCTGAGCTCAAGAGAACCGATATAGTAACACAGTATTTAATTGCACATTTATATCATGTCAAACAGTTTTTATCAAGGTGCAATTTAACAATAATAAAATTTTCTGGGATATTGATCCTTCGTTTGTTAACTATGTACTTATATGCTAATTTCTACGATAATAGAGAAGTGACTGCATGAAAAGGTACATACGGTAGGGCCTGAGGTCGACCGCTGTACTTGGCATGCAAGCGGCAGTAGTCGTAATTCTCCAAGGTTTAGGCAAACAGTAACTCCGATAGAACGCTTACACGGTACAATTTACATTCAGTGTGCTGATTGTCCATCTCTGGTCTACAGCCTTCATTTACTGTTCCGTTCTCTTATGTACACCGAAGTAAATTTGAAGTCGCTATTTACCTATGGTGATAGGCCGAGTAATACTGAACATGCTTTACCTCTTGCAAGAATTGTGCTGCTACATTTCTGGAATAATCTTCCACCTAGGGGGATGAAAATGTACGTGATCGGAAAACACTGCTATGGAAAGTAAAAAGAAGATAGTAATATTATTGAAAGGGAACATCTTTAGCGCTTAAAAATGGTAGCATGTTTTGCAATACAAAAGATTTGAATATAAACTTGAAATAACTGATTCATTCCAAATCCCATATTTGTTCTTTGCAAGATGTCATTTCAAATATAATAAACTCAGTAGCCAAGGCAGATAGTACAAGAGGCTAGCCTTTTCTTGCGATAATTCTTCTAGTGTTCATCTAAACAATTCCTGGCTTATTTCTGTTCCATTCCTTGTTGCGTGTGTTTCATAAATAGTTCGAAGTTACAAAAAGGCTTTGAAACCCCCAAAATGTTTGTCTTTGCATTCATTGCACAGTTTTCTTCTTTTTGATGATTTGCAAAAGCAAAGCAGATTTGTCGGGAGTCGTTGTTCTTGAAAGTTCGGAAACAGAAAAAAAATGTTTATCAACTGTTCAATATTTTAGATCTAACATAGTATTTTGCATTCGAAGCATAAGTACTCATTTGTGTTGATAAGTATACCCATTAAGGTTTGAGTATTGAACCCTATATTTGCCCATATCTTATAAAGAAAATTCAAAAAAAAACATGTAGTTCGTAATCTACAACAGAAGTGGGCAACTATAATCCGACGTCGACTGGCCAAATGTTTGCACATGACGTTCTGGGAGATTGTCGTCCCTTAATTGTCCATTCTCGCTCTAATATCTAATAATCTGTGTAAACTAATCTTGGTAAGATAATATTTTGATGTGAAATATATTTTTTATAATGTTATTTCTTTGTTATCTTTGAAGTCGGCTATGGACGGATACCATGTAAGGTCATGACTTCCCTAAGAGGAATCCAATTTTGATGCTTTAAATCACTGGTAAAAGAAAACTCGCTGACTGATTACCAATAAGAACCTTTAACCAATGAATACAAATTTTTCACTACTGCGGGTCTTCTATAGTAGATTCAAACAAAATTTGGTAGCAGAGAAAGCTTTAAGTGTTACAGGTAAAATCGCGGAAAGATGCCTAACATTGCTTGAATTCTTTGGGCTAATACCATGACCATGAAAAAGTTGTATTAGAAACCTGGGAAAATTAAAATTATGAGAAATCGTCATTTCTTGCTAACTAACGAGGCTATTTCAGCTCCAGAAAGAAAAGAATTCTGCAAGAATGAAGCTAGTTAAATTTAGGTAGAACTAACATTTGACTTATGATGAGGTGATAGAAGTTTAAGTCAGCCAAGGCTCATAGCGCGGAATTGTGCATTTAGTACCTTAACTCACATCACAAATTTGTTCCCTATTGGTCCACCATACACTGTTAATAAGAAATCTCAAATAAATTCATGTTTTGGCAAGTGTACTTGTAGAAACATTTTTTCTTTGATGATCTATGGCATGGGTATTAATGAAGATTGAGAAATTAATTATGCAGATGGTACTGTACCAATACCTTAGTGATTATGTTATCTACAATTTGAAATGGTCTTTTTTGTGTTTTCACATTTCAACTGAATTTGAATTAATTTTTGAAGTATTTGAACTACAAACATGGTTTCTTTCTTGCTCCTTGTCCTTTAATCTCTTTAAAAAAGAAGGTTAGTAAAAAGATTTTAAAAGAGCATGTTGGGGGGGGGGCAGTTAGCTGCTTGCAGCCATAAGTTCATTAACATTCTTTTTTTCTGTAATATTCTGGCAAAGACTTTTTACATTGCCATACTTGCATTTGCATTCTGGACTTTATATTAGTAAATCATAGGCTGTGAATAGTCTGTATAGTCTTTTACATGAATTTCAATCTAATACACAACATGAAATGACTATAATATCTTCATAACAAAATTACTTTTGATATTAGGTAGTGCACTACTAAGTATTAAGTAGTTTTAATTGTAGGTACATACCTTTTTTCTTAAATAGATAGATGAATTGGAATCTGCAAGGATTAATAGAATACTGATAACCTAATACATATGAATAAGAAGGTTAAGTACCTACCTGCGTTTTGCTATGTATCAAATGGTTAGGAAAGGAATTTCTAAAAGAAAATGTTTTTCAACTTCTGATTGGCCCTATGTAATTTTGTTATTACATTATGTAATTTCTAAAATAAACACAGTTCCCTGTTTTTTGATTTAACTATGTTCTACCTTGTTTTCATATACATATCTAATATTTTGTTGATTTAATTCTAAGTCAATTCAGTTTATATTATATATATACTCTGGTAAATTCTCTTACCATATGGTTAAAAGTATTCTTATGTATTCAGCTGTGATTATATGAAAATGGCAACCAAAAACTTTTTAATGTGCAGTATAAGTATTGCACCAATAACATTTACATTTTATATCGAAAACCTTTTTGAATGTCAAATCACATGAAGACTTAAAAATACCAACCAATATATCTTGATTTATGACTAGTTCTTCTTTGAACAGTTTTAAAATTGCAATTATTCTTTTCAGTGGTCAAGGCAGTTCTGACAAACAGCATCCAGAATCAAGTGGATCTGAAAGTGAAGGAGAATCGAAAGTAACTCCTTATGCACCATCTGTACCCGTAGCCCCACCTCAACTAGGATATCCATCATTAGGAGTACCCAACATGGGTCAACCGCTATATTCTGGTCCAGGAAGAGTATTGCATGACTACCAAACATTGTGACAGTGGCTAGCAACACCATCAGATTTAAGTTGCCATGAAAGTATTTAAAAAAGAAAGAACAAATTAAGTTTATTTTAATGCTTCAAAATTCTATTTCTAAGTGTGTGAATCATAATAACATGATGGTCATAAAGAATATTTTGTTACATGTACTTAATTATCTATATTATTTTGTAAATATAACTATTTATTTTTTCCTATTTGTTAGATTGTGTACTGTGTAAATTATTATTTTTATAATATTTGTTCAGCGTTAAAGACATTATTTACATTTTATGTTTACACGAGTTGAAGATCTACATTTTGTGTTCAGTAATATCTGCTTAATTTTGTAAAAGGTGTTTGTAACATGCACAAATGAATGCACACAACATAATATATTCATGCAGTAACAAGCTTAATTAGACTATTAATATAAGTAGTTTTTCAATTCAGTAAAATTGTACTTAAAACGGTTTTAAACAGTTATTGCCTTCATAATACGTAAATGCTGGTTATTATTTTATTTTCTTTTCCTGAATTTGTTCCAAAAACCTAATATATTGT
>VTPC01008678.1:0-22650 GCA_011009095.1 Ignelater luminosus | reverse complement strand
GAGGGTCATTGACCATTCCGTCAGCTGTTTACATCAAGTAAATTTGCGTCAAGTCCAAATCTGGTGGGATCTCCCGTCTAGACTAGGTATCAACTGTTCGTTTATCTCTAAGGTTTCTTATTTGTCATCCTCATTGTGTTTTGAAATCAGATACATAAGTAGTTTTTTATGTAAGTTTCACAGCGACAAGTATCCGAGGTTGGAGCTGAAATTAGAGCAATACTTTTAGTATACTGGATGCTTTTTGTTTGTTGCTAAATGGAAACCATTAACTTCGTTGGTTCTTTAAGGTACGCAAGTCACACAGTAAAACCTTGCGATTTGTTGTTAAAAAGTCAGACAAGAAAACTGTGTAGTTTTGTCATTATAACCTTTCTTTAAGAGGTCTTTTGTCAAACTTATTGTTTATTAATGAAATTTGTTTAATAGCTAAATGGGATAAAGGTGATAAACGCTAAAGGAATAGTTTACTTTTGTTTTATGAGCAAAATTGTAGATTCACCATTGCAGCCTAGAGTGATTGATGACCTTGGACTGCCTTGCACTGTAAGCTAGTTTACAAACTGCTGCAAATGGTTTAAGCAAAACCATTAAAAGCTTTTAGGTAAGTTTAAGAGAGTTTAGTGTATGGTGTGTTCATTGCCATTATTACATACGAGTACGTACGGAATGTTTTCTGGTGAGGGACCACACCAGGAAATGTAGCGAGTTTTACATGGCTTCTGGCGCCCATACCGATTGTGACATCTCAAAGCTACCAGTAGGTTTCTTTATTGAATCCTAATTTAATTTATGTCTGGTTATTCTGGAAATCCCCCTTTTTCGACGTTTTAAGCTGTTGTGAGCACGACCTTTGATCTGAACGGGCATTAAGGATTTCCGTTACGAAATTTTCGAAACATTGTAATAATTGCAAGATTTTGAAAGAAACCAACCAAGACGGAGACAAAAACGCTTTAAACTGAATAGTAATCAGTGCCAAGTTAGACTAAGAATTTCCAACGGTGAAACACATTATGGGACTTTAACTTTCCGTACAAGTGCACCTTATCGTTAACCGTTTTGCTACACTTTTTGTTTAGCTGAACGACATTTCACCATATTATTAAAAAAACTGTAACAAACATAATTTCCATATTATCTTCATGTTCGGGCTTTTCTAGTACCCAGACGGAGTACATTATCTTCATTTGTCAATCAGTGTATGGTGGATGTGATTTCAAACCTGACAATGCAAAATAATACTCAAATTCCAATAGAATTATCCAGTGGAAGCTACTATCTATAGTCTAAAATTAAAAATAAATTGAAAACCGACATGTTTGCAAACAGGGAATTTTTAACGGACAAAAATTTAATTGCAATCACATCTATAAACCTTAAATCTTTTAAAGATTGTAATAACTGTCAGAATTCAAAGTAAACAAACCGAGACAGAGATTGAACGCCTAAAACTAAATAATATCGAGGGTCTAATATCAGAAGGGCGTATCAACCAAACTCCCGTATTTTAGTTTATAGGCGTATGATATGCATGGTCCTTACTGCATCGCATGACAGAGACAAGTAAAAAATAATGAAAAACGTATAAACCATTTTAACAAGTAGTCAATAATCAGACAGGCGTATGTACGTGCACCTACTCCAATAACTGAATACTTGCCTAGTCGATTTCCTATCAGAGGGGCGTGCCAAGTCAAGTAAATTGGTGTTCCTCGATTTATTTAAAATGAGTAGTAACGTCAAGTTCAATCTGCATATCACATTTCGATTCTACAAGAAAACATTCCTTCTAGTTCAGGTAAGTAAATGAATTTTAGGTAAAAAGCAATGATAACCACAAAAAATGTTTTCATATACTTTTACTTCATTTTACGTATTTATGTAGTTGCTTCATATAAGAAACCTTTTAAATTATACTCAGAATACTCAACAATGTGTGTGTTAGGTATTTCTAAATAGAATATGAATATTGAAGTGTTAATTGTTGTTTTGGTAGATACGCCCCTCTCATATAAAGCATTTCTGTTTGTTATAGAATGTTAGAATTTCAAGTATGAACATTGGTCTAATAGTAACGGTAATGGTACATATTAAAAGTTTTGTTTTTGGGAGAAACTTGTAGATTTTGATTTTTTAGATATTTTAAATCAAGAAGAAACTCTGGACAACCCAAATGCAGACTTGATCGAGTTACATAGACCTTCTCTATCCACTTCGCAAAATTTATCCCCACATTCTTATAAATGCGATTATAATCCAAATAAATATGAGTCAAACGATGACCAAGAAAATATTGAACCAGAAAATTAATCACAATAAAGAAGATTCCGTAAGCGCAAATGTAAAAAAGCAAAAGAAACACAGAGCGGGAAGCAAGAGTAGGAAAATTGCGCTTACCTAGATATCCCAAGAATATCAATCAAGGATGTAACTGTAAGCTCAAATGTCATGAAAAATTAGACGATGATGCTAAAGCTCAAATTTTTAAAAACTTTTGGTATTTGGGAAACATCGATTTACAAAAAGAGGCTTTATTTGCAAACATATTAAACGTCATTCTTAAGAGAGGTCAAGAAGGAAAATTTACTCGAACGTATTACTTGCTTTTAAAAGAACTAAACGTAAAGTATGTAAATTATATTTTTTAAAACTAATTAGATATATTTGAGAAAATGACAAAAACTGCTATTGCAAAAAGTGGACATAATGTTGTTGCGTAAATTCGCCAGATCAGAGCGGTCATCATCCACCAGGTATCAAGTTGAGCAGTGAAACTATGCAATCTGCGGAGCAAACTATTATTTCTTTTCCTCGAGTTCCAGCTCAGTGGTGCCGTAAAGACTCCAAAACAAAATACCTTGAGCCCATATTAAATTAAAGCAAAATGTATAATTTGCACAAATAAAAATGTTTACAACATAATACAAAAGCAATATCAGAGACGTCCTACCGTGATATTTTATCCAATAAAAAACATAAAATTTCACATTCCTCTTAAGGATCAGTGCTGGTGTCCAAATCTTGAACAGCTTCCTGAAGCACAAAAATCAGGAGATTTAGGAAAATATAATCTCCATCTAAAGCGAAAAGATGTAGCTCATAAAGAGAAGAAGGATGATGCTCAAAGAGCAAGCAGTGACCGTTCATACTGCTCCGTAAATTTTGACTTGGAGGCAGTACTGTACTGCCCTCTTTTTTACGCAAACTTTTCTTTTATAAATAAAAATTGGCAAACTTTAACTTTACAATTTTACTCGATAAGTAGGACAAAGTCAAACTAAGAATTACTGACGGACAAAAATATAACAAAATTTTAAACCGTGATCACATGCTAAAACTATACTGCTTGGTTTATAATTATATAAATTTACAGATCTCAAACAAAGTAGGAACATCAGAGTGCCTGCTTTGATATGAGAAGGTTAAATATTAGGTTAAACTTCCGACCTGTCGATTTTATCTTTGGTTTGTCAAAGTTAGAATATAAAGTGTAAAGTATGATAAGTGATTTCCATCTTCTTTGATTTAAATTTAGATTGTTTAACTTTAACTCCGCTTTATTGAAATAAAACTGTGACATATCACGTCAGACTGTTTTCATTTAAAAATGACCGAAAATGCAAGTTCCGGCATGTCGACTTTACTTCCTGTTTGTTAAGGTTCTAATAAAGTTTGTGCTAAGTGACACATAATTCTAAACCGCTTTGATCTGGGAAGCTTCCGGTTTACCACAATTAAATTGGAGTACTAAGTATAAGATGTCATTACAGACTACTTTGATGTGGGAAAGCAAAATTTTAGATTATAGAAAATGCAGTTTGTGAGTTTTACAAGTTTTATATTTTAGTTATACATAAATTACCCATTCGCAGATCTTTAATTAGTTTTAGTAGTAATTCTGAGTAAATAACAAAAGCATTTTATGATTGCTAATAATAATAAAAAAAATTGTATCGATAGCAAAATGTAAATCCAAATTGTAGGTCCGTTGAACAAACAAACCAAACAATAGAGAACATACAACGATATAAACTAGCAGTAAACGTCACTGTTATGTAAAACAACTCGTAGATTAGAAAAAATAGAAAAGACAAACTCATTCGTTTTATAGAAGAATCGAATCTTTCTTTTGTATTGTTTTCATTCTATAAAGACTCTGTTTATTAGAAACTTGAATTTAGTAGTGGAACTACATTGTGATCAATAAAACATGTATATAAAATTTAAATTGAACACAGCTGGTGTACCTCAATATATATTATAACTAGTTTACTATATAAATCATGTTATACGAGGGCGGTTCAATAAGTACCCGTGTTAGAAATGAAGACACAATTTTTTTCAAAATTTTTTTTTTATTTTTCAACATAGTCTCCTTTTAGAAATATACACTTCTCCCAACGTTCCTGCCATTTTTTTAACCCCTCCAAAAAATAGGATTTGTCGTACTCTCCAAAATACGCCTCTATCTCGGAGATGACTTCCTCGTTTGAGCTAAATTTTTTTCCCGCGAGCCATTTCTTCATGTTAGGAAACAAGAAAAAGTCGCAGGGAGCCAGATCGGGTGAATACGGGGGGTGCGGCAGCAATTCATAACGCAATTCATAACGCAATTCATGCAGTTTGGCGGCGACAACTCCGGATGAATGTGCTGATGCGTTATCGTGGTGAAACAGCACCTTCTTTTTCGCCAAATGCGGCCGTGTCTCCTTCAATTTTTTGTCGAAGCTGTCTAATAACTCACTGTAGTATTGTCCAGTGATCGTTCTTCCTTTTTCTAAAAAATCCATGAGGATAACGCCGTTTGCATCCCAAAAAATCGTCGCCATGACCTTTCCGGCCGATGGAACCATCTTCGCCTTCTTTGGAGCAGATTCACCGGGAGAAATCCATTGTTTTGATTGTTGCTTAGTTTTTGGTGTGTCATGATGAATCCAGGTTTCATCAACGGTGACAACTCCACGCAAAAACTCCTTCGGATTTTGCTTAAATTGCTCCAAACACTGTTTCGAAGTTAACAGCCGCATCCGCTTGTTGTCCACCGTTAGCAATCGCGGCACCCATCGCGCCGACAATTTTTTCATCGCCAACTTATCATGTAAAATATTAATTGCCGTTCCGGTGGACACACCTACGGCCTCTGCTACTTCACGCACTTTCGTTCGTCGATCAGCGAGAATCATGTCGTGGACTTTTTGAATGATTTCTTCGGTAACCACGTCTGCCGGGCGTCCTGGTCGCTCCTCATCAAAAACGGATGTTCGCCCACGTTTAAATTCGTTGAACCAATATCTAACTGTGGTCATAGATGGCGAAGTGTCCCCATAAACAGCATCCAACTTTGCTTTTATCTCCTCGCATTTTTTCCCATTCAAAAACAGAAAGCGAATTACCGAACGATACTGCTCTTTTTCCATCTTAGCTAAAATCACGAAACACGTCTTACTCAAATGGCTGTCAAATCCAAACTAACCTATCAATCAGTCTGCAATTTGTTATACCGTCGTTTGATAGATGGCAGCACACGATGATAACACCAACTTCCCTCAGGAACGCCTTCTGTCGTCAAACACGGGTACTTACTGAACCGCCCTCGTACTATAAATAACGCAGAACCTCACCTATATTCCAATGTTTTGTTAAAAACGAGCAAATAATCAATTCTAGATTTAGATTTCTTTATAGACATTTTTCTTGCTGTTTCTAAATTGGTTTTTGCTTCAGCGACTATTATCTAAACTTTTCTGATTAAAAACCTTTCTGTTTCAGAACAATACGTTGAGAAGGTTTGGCAATATTTTCGAGCGCGCTGTATTGCATGTATAGGCAAGCGGAGCAGATCACAATTTGGTTGCAAACTAATCTCAAATAGAGAAATAGATTGCGTTTATTAGAAATCTTATCTAGATTTTTCTGTTATTTACTGATGTCGTACATTGAACGACTCATTAGTATATACCGTCTCAGTCTATTAAAAGTAGAGCATGTTGACATTAAAATACTTGTTTATTGTTGTTCCATTACAAAGTAAACACGATATAGCCTTTATTTTTAAGATAAAAATAACAAATTTAATTCACTCTATATTGAAATTCTAAAGCAATATTGTCAGAGAACGTATTTTCTAAAGCTTTATATATTTTGCTAAATCGATTCTGAAACGTTATTTATTAAATGTCGACAATAAAATTTATTCATTTTAAATAAAGAGAAAGCAAAATAAAAATTTATTTTTAGTTGAACAAAGACTCCTAAACCTTTGTATTATTGTTCTAAGTTTAATAATTCTCTTCAAAGTAAACTATGCCTACTATTGAATAGCGCCAGCATAATTAAGAAAATGTAAATCACTAAATATCTACAACTGTCCTTGCCTAGATTGTTCCATGTTAATTGAAATGTAAATGCGAGAAGATCTAACCATAGCTTAAGTATAACAGCTTTATCATACATTTTAATGGTTATGTAAAGAGATTGTCCTTTAATTAAATTGTAACTTAAACCATGTTAAAACAACATATTCTTATAATTTTCTTCATTAAATTTAAAAAAATAACTCAATTTCATCGTCTTCCACGAAAAATAATTGTTATATTAGTCAATGTTGTTTGAAACTTGCAGATACTTGTTGATACGTTTTTTGACTTATTTAATAATTACTACTCACATCCGCTAACTTACACAATTAAACTTTTATTTAAAATCAAGAATTTTACAAAATATATCAAAACCTCTCTTCTGCGAACAATAATTTGTAGGAATTTGTTGGACTTTGGAAATAATGTACATAACAGAATCTGGAATATCTCTGGGTTCGATTCAAATTAAAGCTACGACACAAATCGTCAGTCACTAAACGACAGCAACCGGTAATCCATGCTCTCCGACAAATAGCCGAGATGATATTAACATTATGAATGGACATTTTGCCAAAAAGAGAAAAAATATTTTTCCTTAGAACTTCCCTTCAGCTCATAGCATCATCAACTTGGAAGACTCCAAGCCTTGCAGTTAGAGCATATGGTAGAATCTATGAGTAAGTAAGCAATGAATTGGTAACACAGTACAAGGTAAAGTTAGGCATAGGAAAAACTTTTCTGTTTTGATTAGATCAAAAACTAATTCTACTTCGAGATTTTTCCTGATGAGAAAACTACCATCCATGGATTCCGAACGGCTTCATTGAAACTTCCAATCAAAATACCATCAGTTTATCTTTACGGGAGATTTCAATACAGTTTACAACTTGTTAGATCGGATTAATAAATTTAAAAATTTAAAAAGAGGCCTGATTATGCATAAAATCATTCGGGTAACGTCCATCAAAGCTATTCTAACCAAGCAATTGCGTTACCAAGACCAAATAACCGTGGAAATTAAAAAATCACACCAAACCAAATTCTTACGTCGCCAATCTGCTACTTTTGTAGTCATTTCTGTCTGTTGAGACCATCCCAGAAGACTAAAATTGTTTCAGATAGTCGGTCCATAGAATATCGTCGATATCATTCTCCCGAGATTACGTGCAGGGCCCCATTTGAGGCTATTCCTCCGTGCACAATATTGTGTAGTAGATACAGCTCTTTTCCAAAGCGAAAATTAAAAAAGGGCACATAGCCTATAAACGGAATAGTAGAGCAAATGTGGGAAAACACCAAAACAAGTAAACTAGACGCGGCGAGGAAAAGAATTTTAAGAAGAAAACATTTGATTGGCAACTTGGAACGTTTAATCCTGGAGACTGAAAGAACAAGAGATCATACAAAAGAGCACAAAAATGACATATTATGCACGGTAAGCAAGACAAAACGAAAGAGTAAAGGTACTACCACGAGAGTGTAAAAAACTAGGGTATACAACGGAGTAAAAAAAACATAATAGAGCAGGTGTAGAAATACTAATAAACACTAACATTGTAAACAGCGTGCATCGCGTCACATATGTCAGCGAGAGAATAATCAAGGTCACAATAGCAATGCTTGGTAAAAAGGTACAGATAGTGTCAATCTACGCACCTGACACAAGAAGAGATAGGACAGAAAAAGAACATTTCTATTACTCTTTGCAGATACACTTAACAACATACCATATGGAAATCCAGTTATAATTTCCGGAGATTTTAACGGGCATATCGGCAATACACCACTTGCAGGCGTGCTGCAGAAATTTAATGAAGAAGCGATTAACAAAAGCGGACAGGATCTAATTGCGTTCTGTGCAATTAATGAGCTAAGGATTAATAATAGACACTTCGACCACCCAATACAACACAAGAAACCAACTGTAATGGATTTCATAATTATCAACAGTGCAATACACCCAAAGCAAGTAATAGATGTCCGAACACTGACATCAGCAAATATTGGAACTGACCATGGACTTGTATTGTGCAAGCTAAACCTTCAAATAGATAAACAAAAAATCACGCCCTTCTGCAGAGAAAAGAGTAATATAGAAAGCATCCAAGAGTCAAGCACAAGGGACTTTTACAGAAAGAGACTGAAGCAAAAATTAGCAAAACGACACAGAGCCTATAAACGGAGCAGTAGAGCAAATGTGGAAAAACACCAAAACAAACATACTATACGCGGCGGGAGAAGCATTAAGTGTAAGAAGCGTAAACAGAAACAAAAGAACAGGGAAAACACCATAGTTCAACGAAGAAATTCAAAAGTTAACAGAAGAAAAACAAACCCTTCTCAAATACAAAAAACATAAAACACCCCAAGAATACAATATTTATAAGAACATCAGAAATGAAGCTGAACAAAAGATAAGAAAAATAAAAGAAAATAACTGGGAAAAATTGAAGAAGGACCTGGAACATGACCTATATGGCTTTTAGAAGCGTATATGGAGAATAATACAAAGACAAAAATAGTAAATTAATAAAACAGTACAAACAACCAATATTAGCGAAAAGAAAAGGATTCAATACTTCGAGAGGAAGCCACGAGCAAAGCAACAAACTACGAAGGTACAGGCTTTAGGTACATTATTGAAGAAGAAGTTAAGGAAACCCTGAGAAAACTGTAGAATAGAAAGGTTCCAGGATCTGACACTATTCCAAATAAATTAGTGAAATACGGAAAAGAAGAACTAACATCTGCATTACATAAGCTATTCAACAGAATAATGGGAGAAGGTCGAGTACCCCAAGAATGGAAACACAGCCACACAATACCAATCCATAAAAATGAAGATAAAAGAACAACCTATAATTATAAAGGTATAACACTGCTGAACTCGACACTAAAAGTATTCACATCCATCATTCATAATCGGTTGCAAACGAATTAGTCATAGAAGAGGACCAACAAGGATTTCTTAGAAATGGAAGTACTTTAGACGCCATTTTCATATTGAGGCAACTGGTTGAAAAGGCGAGTTCAATATCCCGCTATACCGAGTGTGGAGTTTCAAACCCGCACATAGGACGATTTTATTAGTAATTTATGCTAATTCTGAGCATTGTTTGGTTAATTTGCTGGTGCCGGATTGAGAGGGAACTTTTGCCCTATCGATTGATGCATTACCTCCAATGTAAGTTCATTTGGAGAGCAGGAATTACACAAATCTCAATTTTCATACATTGTCCTATTACGGGTTTGAGATTCTACACTCGGTATGTATGGTACGTTTCGTCGACATGACAAAAGCCTTTGCTCATGTACGGAAGAACGACGTATTGAGCGTAATGAGAACAACGAATCAGCATAATCAAGGACATTATTCCAACAACACGACACAGATTCCTAGTTATAAATAGAGACCGGATTTTTAGGCACTAAAAATTATCAAAATAGGCACTAAAAACCTTTAAAGTAGGCATCATGATGGGCAATCTAGACGGTCAAATAGGCATTTTAGGCAACGAAATAAGTACTTTAGGCCATCAAATAGGTATTTTAGGCCAAAATAGGCATTTTAGGCAACCAAATAGGCGCTTTAGATGACAAAATAAGAATTTTATGCCATTTAATAATTCTTGAGAAAATCCATTCAAGATTTTCAGCTTTACTGCTTAACCTTTATATGTCTTTATAATTAATTTTTGTGAACTAAAATTATCTTGTTGAAAAACTAGATATTCCAAGTATTATAGCTATGTAAAATAATAATGATGTGATAAAACGGTAAATCGATAGAAAACTTAAAACATGTTAAATAATACATCTAAAAACAAATTACAATATTAGAAATACATTTTAATTATTGGAAGTACTACATTATAAGGACATTTATACAGGGTGTTTCCTAATGATGGTAAAAAGTTTTAATAGATAATTCCTGGGCTAATTATAAGTAAAAAATTCCATACAAACAATATCGTCCTAAAGTGCACCCCTTCCGAGATACCGATACTTGACTTTATTTTAGTTTTATAACGAAGATACACTTACGTAAATAACATTTAAGGTCAATCTACTTCTTTAAATTTGACGCGTATATTAACATAGAAGTCTAACTTGTTTAAACGCCTATCAACATAAACATCTTAAGCGGATTAACTTTTGTTAAGGGCACACTTTCTTTACTACCTCTAACTTTTAATGGGTAGTTTTATTGTAATATTTTTAAACTATTTGCAGAAATCACTATTTATTACTGCCTGGACATCTGAAATGGATTATAAAAGGATTCTTTAAAAGAAGTTGAAAGCAAATTTCTAAAAATAACTAACGGATCTTATTCAATAAAGGTAACAATACTGACATTGTATTTTAAAACTTCTTAAAGTAAAATATTGATATTAAAAACTCATACAAGTAAAATATGCACTCATTTAAGCAAAATAAGCACCCATTTAGGCAAGATAGACACCAGTTTAGGCAAAATAGGCATTTATAGGCAGATATTAAAGATTGTAGGCATTTATTTCAAAAACATAGAAAAAAAGGCACTTACGCACTTAAGCACTTAAAAAAATTTTTTTTTCAAATGAAAAGTTCGTAGATTATCATAAAACGAATTTGCCTTCGCTTACCTAAAAAATCTAAAATCAGGCACTTGCCTAGGCATCCGGTCTCTAGTTATAAACATCAAGACAAGAATAAGACAAGGAGACCTCTGCTATTGAACTTGATAATGAATCAGATAATTCGAGAGATGAAAGGTAATAAAGGCTATCAAATAAGAAATAAGAACATGAGCACATTATGTTACGCTGGTGACACAGCACTACTGGCAAACAATGAAGACGACCTACAAAGGCTTTTGTACCGATTAAACACTGCCGGGAAACGACTTAAAATGCAGATATCAACAGCAAAAACAAAAATTATGGTTAGTAGCAAGAGGGCCAACACACTAGAAATAGGCAAAAATATAATAATTGACTAAGTGAGCACCTTTCATTATCTAGGCATAGGGATAATCAGCACAAGAGAACCAAAATTAGAAACACAAAGACAAGTCCTGAAAGCTGCGCAAATTGCACAATACATATATAACCAGAAAAAGTAAAACACGAATATACAAAGCAGCGATACAACCAGTCCTGACTTACGCACATTAGACAAAACCAGAATCAAGAGCAACAAAATAAAAAATACGTGTAACAGAAATGAAGATTTTGAGGAAGATACAAGGGCTGACACTGAGAATGTGAGAAGAGAATGCAAAGTGAAAAATGTGACAAAATGGATCAAGAAGAGAAAAAAAGAATGGGACCACTATGTCAGTCGTATGGACAACGAAAGAATGGCAAGGATCTGCACAGACAATCAACCCAATGCAAAGCGACTTCCCGGAAGATCCCCAAAACGATAGGCCGAGAGCTGGCAATCGTCATCCATAGACTAACTAAACGGGCAACAGAAAAAATCTTAGTCCATACATCAGAATTGATCCCTGCTTCGATGCTTTCAACTCCACAAACGATGAAAAGGGCGTCGCGATGGAAGAAAATCAGCCTGAATCTTGTCACATACTAGGAAGATCATCAAACATTGTTTCATTTTAAAAAGACCGGAAATTCTTACTGATTTCTAAAAAGGTCAATGATTCGCAACTACACACGTATTTAGAATAAATATTGTAGAGTCAGAATATTTTAGTTGCAGGAAATTGCAATGGAATATGTTGAACTATAACTTATCTCACTGATCCGATTCTAGATCGACATCAAAGCATGCAATTTCGCATTATCTAAGTGCACGATAGCACAAAATTAGAGAAAGTTTGTCAAAGAACATCTTGATCTGAGAAGATTCAGTTGGTTAAGAAATTCTAATACTTTAGCAGAAAAATTTCTAATTTCTTACTAATTAAGACACCCTGTATATTGTACTACGTTCCATATTAATTTATTTTTATTATTATTATTATTACTATGATTACAGCTGAATACCTATACAGCATAGTGAATTTTAGATTCCCATTTCAACAATTTCATTAGAGGTGTTTTGACTGAAATTATTGTAATTGCGACAGCCTGGCGTCGATAATTGCAGACATTGTGGTATTGAACATTGATTGATCTCTTCAACATAAAATTTATTTAAAGCTTATGCTTTTATTTTTTAGTTCAATGGAGGTGGTGGCGCTTATAAATTTTGATGTAGTAATTCTGATGATGATAAACAGAAGGTCAATCATTCTTAAGCTAACAACTAGTTGCAACATTTGTTGGTGAGCATCATACATGTTGCAAAACGCGAGTAGTAACTGTTATGTCATTTCTAAACACTAAACTGAAAGAGCCCAACGACATTGATGATGCTGTGCAATACCTTAAAAACGTAATTCAACAACCAACAATTTACCATTACAAATTCAACGAATGACCGCACAGAAAAGACGTGCTGGATGGATATGCCAAAGAACTCGAAATATGATTGATAAAAGAGCTTATAGCTAACTTACTAGACTGCTTAAATCAATGCTACAGGACCTAGGAAATTCAACGTTTGAAATGTATATAACCAGCCTTTCTAAAAAACACCATTCGGTATGGAAAGCGACCAAAAAATTTAAAAAACCTACTTGTCATGTTTCGCCATTAAGGAAACAAGACGGGCTAGAACAGATGAGGAAAAAGCAAACACCTTCGCAGAACATCTGGCACAAATATTTAATCCATTAGTTTGACGATGAGCATATTCAAAATTTTCTAGAACTTCGAATTAAATCATTCTCGCCATCAGAAGTGACAGAAGAGATCAATGCTTGCAACAATCCCAAAGCCTTATAACTAGACAAATACTCAAACAGCTACCAAGAAAAGCAGTTACACTCCTAACCACTATCTATTATGGTATAATGTGACTAACCTACTTCCCTGTATTGTGGAAATTTAATTGTGATCCCTAGACCTGGAAAACCACCAAAATCTTATCCTCATACCGTCCTATAAGCTTACTCAGTTAACCATCAAAAATCTTCAAAAGACTGTTATTGAAGAGACTGGAAACGGAAGTTGATTTCAACAAAATTTTAGCGACGCATCAGTTTGGGTTCCGTGAAAGTCATTCTACTATACACCATTGTCATAAAATTGTTAACGGAATAATAAGAAGCCTGAAAGAAAAGAAAATCTGCGTAGCAGTATTTTAGATATAGAGCATTTGATCGAGTTTGGCATCAAGGTCTACTACAGAAATTAAAACTCATCCTTCTTATGTATTACTACCTAATCCTAAAATCCTACCTCGACCGACGCTTCTTTCAAACATCAATAACGACACCTCTAGATTTCATCCAGTAAAATCTGGTGTACCGCAGGGTAGTGTTTTGGGGCCATCCATATACCTCATAGTTACGGCGAACATTCCAACTATGAACAACAAACTATTGCTACGTTTGGAAACGACACTGCGATACTGTCTGTGGACATTTACCCCCCATTAGCAGCCGAATGCCTGCGAAACCATCTAGATTGGCTTGAAGACTGGCTCGACTCCAGGCAGATAAAAGTAAACATTACGAATCAACAAGACTTGATAACTACTCAAACGTTTTAATTAACAATACTCTTCCACCTGTGAAAAACGACGTGGCCTAATTATTGACTGTAAACTCAACTGGAAGTCGTACATACAATCCAAAACATCTGGGAACAGTTTTAAAAGATTTTCAAACTTTGCGGCCATTTTGACCATGTTGTCGAAGAGATATCAAAAAACGTAAATACGACGTTGTCTTTAGTTTTTGATGTAAAATCCAAATCTGAAGTCAAAATTTCAAAATTTAAAAAATGCGGACAGACAGACAGACTTTGCAAATTCAGTAAGAACTCCTATCGGAGTTCTTTGAAAAACGCAGATTAATCTCAAGATTCGCCAAATGCACTGGACTGCAATCAAAAATTCTACGCATGATCTTTAATGCATTTTGGTTAGCAACAAGACTATCCATGATGATCTAGCCATACCTACAGTAGAAGAGAATATTCGCAAGTTCAGCACTATTTCCTAAACCTCCCAGCTAACTTGGAAATAAAATTCTGGTGTTCAGAAGATTGAAGAGGAAACGACCAACAGACCTACATGACTAGTCATTCATACCCAAATTCGGAATGTAGTCACTGGACTACTTCTCCCCTTATGTAAAATCGTTTATCCAATTTACTAACTAAATGCTCTCAAAGAGCAAATTGTAGATTTCTTAGTTAAGAAGAAAAATATAAAATTTAATAAAATAAAAAAATATTTTTAAGTTATAAATTGAATGTAAATTAAAAAAGTCAGTGGGTCAACGCACTGTTAATACACACAGGCAATAAAGGATAAACCTATAAACAAAAGAAATTTGAGAGAAATTCTAAAGTTAGTAAGAAATAATTGCAATGTGGCTTAAGAACGACAACTAAAATCAATGATTTTCTCATCCGTTTAGAGATATCTTGTTGGTTAACTGACTTGACAACAAGAAGTGATATTTATTACATTGAAAATGATATATAGCTGTCTATAAAATGGCATCAATTCAAATAAATAAGATTGATAAGATACAGAAATGATTTAGTTAATTTACAGTTTTATTATTTTTTTTGTAAATTGCTATTTTCAATCCAATAGTTATTTTTTAGTCCTCTAAAATTATTAACTTGACATTTATAATCTAAAATAATTAATATTTATATCAAAATGGTTCTAAAATAGACTGCCTATAAATAAAAAAACCAAACAATTACAATTTTAAAAATTAATTAAAACGTTAATACAATCAACGCTTTTTTAAATGCTCAAATGTGTCCTCTCTGACTGCACGCTATTGTAAGCGTATCGAATTGAGTATTTTTTACAAAGTCGACGTTAAAAACAAAAATGTATCGACATGTATCGTATTTACAAGGTCCGTGTTTGTCGGGAACAAATCAATGAGGAGCATCATTAATAATCAACCAACAAAATCTGAAATAACTTTGGTTTTTAGCGTTTGCCGGGCGTTGATGTTATGGAAAGGGAGATGGGACGTATTAATAACCTTCAATCGTGGGCTTTTTTCCTTTCGCTTGTTTTTTGTTGCATTCATTTCGCTGAAACATAAAAAAAACTGAAGCGTTATATAGTTGCATTTTCCATTAAAGTTGTTTTGATTTATTTACTTTGAAACGCATAGAGAAAATGCAGAATTAGAAATTTAATAATTCAACAACTCACTTTTTTATTTTATATACAAAAAGAAATTTTAATTGAAACCCAGAATTTATAATAGCTCAGACAGTCTTTTCATCGGTCTTTTTCATTTTAGAAGAAGGAAATCACAAAAGAACGCTCTTCCACACAATCCACACAATCCACGTAATAAGCATTTTATAACGCAGACATAAACTATTTTATTCAAACTTCAAACAATAAGACTAAATTTGTTTCTCTCCACTCAGCAAATTAAGCCAATTTTTCTTATGGCTTCTTTCATTAAAAAGTCAGTTACCGACTACTCCTTTCTTTTTTTTTTAAATAGAGAATGCAGTCAAATGGTGAGGAAGTGATCGAACCGAATTGCAACGAAAGGTCTAATACAACTTCATTATGTCCTGAATTGAACTAAATTACGGACGAGCCATGAATAGTTAGCTGACTTCACTCCTTTCGGTTTTTTTATTCTCCCGTAACTCGTTTGCTGATTTTAAATGTAGTTTTAACTACTCCCCGAACAAGTTTTTTCTATGAAAAAGTTTACACGGAATTCACATTAAAAAAGAAATATGAAAATGAAACATTAATAGTAACGAATGCATCCGTTTTTTAGTTCCTCGTTTTCTCTTTTTTCGCCTATTCCACCCTAAAACCGTCGACATGCGAGAGTGAAATTCAAACAAATAGCCGAAATTCCCTTAACAGTCGTTATCCTACAAATTACTTTGTTTTCGCGAATTTCCGCTTTAGGTGGTATTAAAGGAAATCTAGGCCGAACCCTATACTCTCTTACAGAAAACTATATATCAGTCCATTTATCAGTGTAGACCTTACATATTAAAAAAACAGAGGGAAAAGGATACAACAAATTCTTGTCTACCTATCCTCTCTTTAACACACCACCGGCTTTCTCTTTAGATTTTATTTAAGATTAGGATAATACAGTTCTTTTTGGATTTAAATCAGGTTGACGACTAAAAGCTTTTTTAGTTACATCATTTAGAAATGTATAAAGTTCAAATACATTTGTCAAAATAATGTCAAAAATGTTGTTAGTTTTTTGGTAAGCACTATAAATCATTTAATAGAATGACATCAAAAAGCCATTAGAGTTAGATGGAAAATTAAAATTTTTTTATGTACTTTTTCAAGTATTCATTGCTGTAGTGCAGCTACATGAATAATAATGATATTTAATGGTTTGAACTATAAACTAATAATTACAATTTCAGTCACATACAATAGACCTATATCCGTTCGTGTTCATAATGCCCTGATGGACCATTTTCCATTTTCGTTCAACTTAGAAAGAATTCAATAAAAGTGCCGATCTACATTCTTTTGTAATTTGTTCAGTGGCGGTTCAGCTAGGTTGATCCTGGAACAATTTTAACTCAAAACAATTATTTTAAATTGTTTTAAATTACTGAAGAATTAATGAGTTGTTTCCAGCAGTAGTTTAGCTAAATTGGTTCTAGAACAGTTTTAAACTTCAATGCGACTAATGTGGTCTGGATACTTTTAGAACAATCTCAGATTAGTCTTGAATGTTTTAAAGAAGCATTTTAAAAATAATCTAAAGAGTTATAGAAAGATTCCAAAACATCTTGGAAGAAGTCCAAAGTAATGGGAATTCAATCTAAAGTGCGTCACGCCGGTGAGCCGCCGTTTTCAAAAAAAACATTCGAGTTGTAATAGAATTCTGTACATCTAGATATCTTAAGCATAAAAAATGATCTGTGGGAAATATGAGTATCATAATAATAATTTTTAGTCAATACAGTCAATGATTGACTACATTTCTGTCGCTGATGGTTTGAGGCTTCTCTCTTCTAAATTCCAATAGTCATCTCCATCACGAGCAGCAATTGTTCTCTAATAAGCAATTTCTCCCCATTTCTAAATCCAAATTTTAAGTTTACTTGTAGCTATTCAATCTATTTTTAACATTTCTAAAATAGAAGTTTCAGTTTGGAGCATCACTACTACATTACGAGACTTATTGCAACATCCAAACGCCAAAGCTATTGTTATTTGAGGATATGAAAAATCCCAAGAACTTGAAAAATTCGAAACTTAAAATTTTCTAATTGAAATCTGACGGTCTTCTTCAGTCTTTTTTATATTTGTGCAAGTTCGGCTTTGAGTAAGACTTCCTCATGTTTTACCATTGGCAAAATATATGTGTTTTTTTTTCAAAATTCCATTGTCTTTCTACGCTTCTTCACCACAAACACAAATAACATTTATGTAAAAGCTCAAACAATAGAACACTTAAAACCTTTCTTTTGAGAACCTTAAAAAAGAAAGGTAGGCTGGGAAATAGCGGTCAGCGTCACCCGCAGTGTGCATGACAGCCGTCCATGCGCCAAGTCGTGTTTTGTTGTAAAAATTTGGAATTTTCAATCATAGGCAATCTTATAATACTTTATACGGACGGATATGTTTTAATTACCAATGCTAACAGTTCGATGCTGCTAACCCTAGGATTAAACTTGTACAAAAAGACTTTAACCTTACCAATGCACGTATATCCATTCAGAGAATCAAAAGACACCTGCGGAAAGCCTTTCCAAAGCCAAATGGATGATCTTGACAGTTCACTAGCAAAATGACAGCCATGACACTATGATATTGTGGCTACGTTCGTGCTACTATCCGACAGCGTACCAATCGACAATACCACAACCCAATTTCTGTAAATCACCTGGAAAACATTGACCCCGCGCAAGCATAAGTGAATCCATTAAAAAGTGAACTTTTAACTACTACTAACCTAGCAATACCCTCGCTACGACCCCGCACTAGATTGGGATGAAAGTCATTAAAAACATGAACGTTTAACTGCTTCTAACCTAGTCACACCTTCGCTTGGGGTGAAATTCATTAAAAAATTTAACGTTTAACTTCTTCTAACCTAACCACACCCTCGCTACGCCCCCGCACAAAATTGGATTGAAATTCATTAAAAACATGAACGTTTAACTGCTTCTAACCTAATCACACCTTTGCTTGAAATGAAATTCATTAAAAATCTTAACGTTTAACTCCTAATCTAGCAGCACCCTCAAACAATTACCTTACCAATTATGTTTTAATAATGTGCCGGTTATAGATTTTTAAAAGTTTATTTAGGTTTTTAGTGACGATCGAAGTAAACGTTTTAGTAGTTTTGGGGTTATACCAGTTATTCAAAGCGGATAATAACCGTCACCGACTGGCATTACCCTATATGAAAATGTAAGGCAATTTTTACCTTTAGTTTAGAACATTCTTTTCTTGAAATGGTGGCTCATGATTGTCTTTATTGTTTACGTAGATGCTGCGAAACAGACCTAGAACAATAACAAGGGCATTTTATACGGAAAGTTTCCAGCTCAACACTTTACAAAAACGGATCAAGCAAAATCGTCCTATTACCCGACCTTCTCTAGAGAGACAGTCGACTTTCTCACAAAAAAAGACGAAGGTATAGCTGAGAATATAAAACTTTCAGCCAAATTATATAATAGTCTGAGTCCACTCGAAGTTTGCCGTGCAGCTTACGTTTATCTTCAGAAACATAAAATAAAGCACAGGTTCAACAGGAAAAGGAAGCTGGCTGGAAAATATTGGCTATACGGTTTTTTAAAGAGGAATTATTCGATTCCTACCTGCCAAACCCGAGGCAACCGGTCTGAATCGGATGATAGCATTCAACTAAGCAGAGGTGACCTTATTTCTCAAAAATTTAGAAGACATGGAACAACATCGGTTTACTGCATTCAAAATATAAATACAACATGGATGAGACCCGGTATCAGTGCAAGACCCTGGTACAATCATTGCCGAAAGGAAACAGAAGAGGGTAGGGTTAGTTACAAACTACGAAAGGGAAAAAATATAACTGTCATTTGCGCAGTGTCTGCTGTAAGGTCCTACCTGTTACCTCCAATGTTTATTTATCCATCCACAGTCGGCCTGCAGTTCGAAACTGTCGATTTGCATATCTGCTGTTAAACATTTACAGTACACCCGCAGGCTGTCTACAGGTTTAGACGTAAAACTGACGTGTATTAAACAGAACCTGCAGATCGCATCTTCAGTCCCCAACTTTTAACTAGTTGGTAAATTTTAATAAAACCTACCTTTTTAACTAAATTTATTAATTTGTATCGACAACTTCCATGTTTATGAAAAATTAAAAACAGATCTTATTGTAATAGACGCGAAAAAAGTAATAAAACCCATGCAAAACTGCGTTTACGTTCCAACAGCAAGTCTCAGACCCAGAAACGTTTTTTTTGCTTTAATTATCGGTTCCTGTAGCATGAGAATTACAAGAAATGCTGCTAATGTTTGTTTGTTGGCATTTTTAGTAAACATGGTTGTACCACTTTGTGAACCTCCAGGACTGACAAAAATTTTGTTGGGTATGTGCATGTATGGTGATATCCAGAGATTGCCTGCAGTCCAAGGACTGTCAGTTCAGAAACTAAAGGCAGCGTTGTTTGGATAAACTGAATTATGTGTGATCTTCAATTCAGATCGTACAGTCCTGGAACTGCAGGCCGACTGTGCGTTAATGCCTACCTTAACACCTCTGAAAACAGATTTAGAAAACAAGGAGAAAACAGGAAAAAACTGCCAAAAGACAGCAAGAAAACCGACAAGAAAAAAACAAACATCATCAACAAAAATCGCTTTAGAATTTTTTTCTTCAGATAAAGTTTTGGCTTCCAAGAGAATGGAGAGAATTTATTCGAAATCTCTTACGTCAAGCCCAAGCCCAAGCTCAGTAGACGAACAGGATCTGGAATATCTGTGACGATGACATTTCTCCAACAAATGAACAAGGAACATGTTTCATCTGTAATAAGTTCAAGAAGAACAAAGTTTGGTGTCGATTTCGTGGTTGCGGGCAGTGGGCTCATAAAGATTGCAGTGGTGCTGATGCCCCTGATGAATATCTATGCAATTAATTCATTCTCAAGCGTCTTGATTTGTAACTTTTTATGTACGAACTTTGGGTATTTTTTTTATTTATTGAAATAAACATTGCATTACTACAGATATTGATTAGTTTTATTCGTTAGCTTAATTTGGAAGCATAGCTTACATTGTTTTTGACAAACCGTTATTACACCCATTGCCAGTACCTTGCGTATGAAAATACACCAAATGCTGAGAAGCGTGGCAATTTATAACTAATAGACACAAAGTAAAATTAATTAGCTATATGAAAGTTTAGTTACTTTTGCGCAAAGTCCTTTAGGTAAAGAATTATTAGCTGAGAGATTTCTGCAATTAAATAAAAGAAATTTGAGAAAGAAAGACTAGCACAAAACATAATTTCAACTGTGCAGAAGATATAAGAAGCAAGAAGAAAATCTCTGCAATGGTTTTCAGTCAATACTCATACTTTTGGGCTAACACGGTGCGCAATAGAATTTCCTGTGGTTGTATGAAACTAGAAAGGTTAGAAGAGTATTCAGATTTTTTGCTGAAATTGTTTGATCTTCTAGTCATACAGGAACTAAAATACTGTTTTTTATCGCTTGATTAAAGTTTTATATTGGTTTGCAGGTATTATTTTGAAAATTTCCACATCTACAATTTTTTAACACAGGTCATTTGGTCATTTTATTCAAATTAAAATTTTATAATGCAAGCCAAAATTGTGTACTTCATGTTTATTTAAAACATTCTGTTATTAAATAGGGCTTACGTTGTACGTTACATTTGAATAGTACATTAGGGTAATACGAGAGTGATAAGGTAAGTCCAAAATAATCTTGCGCCTTTGTAATCAACGCGGGACGAATTTTTTCCTACCTAGAGTCTCGTTATGATAATGCAAGATTTTCAAATTTTGGAGATACAACTGAAGTGTAAACAACAACTTTAGAACTTGGTTAAAATCTTTATTTGGCCGAACATAATTTTTGTTCAAACTCCGCCGTTCTTGACTTGAACAGCCGTAGACACTTCTAGTGTTTAGTGTTTTTACTTAAATGAATAATTAAAAGATTGCAGAAATTGGTAATTATAGTCCATAAAGAGACAAAAGCAAGTCACCAATGTAGTCCAGGATAGATTTGCTGCAGTAAGATCGTCATAAATAGACCTGTGTAAGGTAGATGATATACAAATCAGTATCAAAGCTGTAGTGGAAGACAATGTAAGATTGCTAACTAGAATTATTTTTAGTTTTCTAAATCTTACACTATCAGTAAGGTAGATTAGTTTTCAATCTAACTGTTTTATAATATAAGTATAAATAAATAAATAACAGGTAGATTTGAAAATATTTTCGTTTTATTCGATTATGTTAGATACTTTAACGCTGGTTAAGAAAAACTCGATTCATCTCATTTGTAACTGTCCAAAGCTATTCTAACCGAATATAAAACAAGGGAAGACCTTAAGCTGGCGTAGATTTGTTGAGAGTTTAAATTAAATTATATGTTTAACAACGGAGAAATATGGCTCCAAATGAACGAATTGAAAAGGGTGGAAGTTCATTTGAATAAATTTTTACTTATACTATAGGGTATTCAAAATTTTCTCTTTTAATATAATTAGAAATTTTAATTACGTTTGAAATAAATCGTCGCTTTCAAAATTAATATAAGGAAATATTTTAATTCGGTAAATTAAAGACAAAACGAGAATTCAGAAAGGCAATTATAACTAGAAACCCTTTTACATCTAACTCTCTATATAATTCGAATATTTTCTTCTAAATTAAATTTTTATATTTTAATTGCCCCACTGAGTATTTTTAAAAGGAAGATCGCGATCACTAATTGCGCGACTACTTGAGTGGGGATTTCTCAGAAAGTTTAACAAATTTAATTGCTGATGTCATTGAGGTCTAACTTCTGAGAAATTCGTTAATTGCTTTCGGAGATATCTTGTTTTTATATTTTAATTAAAATCTACGACCATTTATAATTACAATTAACTCTTCTTAATCTAATTTTAAAAAATTATAAAAAGTGTTGCGAATGTTCAAGATGGGTATTAAAATGTTTCAGTTTTGCTAACTGTCGTGGAAGGGAAATAAAAATTAAAAACGAGC
>VTPC01008677.1:10330-38156 GCA_011009095.1 Ignelater luminosus | reverse complement strand
GAAATTGCCATCAATCCTGTTTATCGTATGAGTGGTCGTATCTTGAATACTCTGTCGTGTTTGGTGCTGTTAGCTAGTTCGTTATTTTGAAAATGAAGAAAGTTTTTTATTTTAGCATACCTGCTTTTATAAAATGCATTTTCTACGCTGGAGCAAGAAACATCTTCATCTTTGCTCTAGTACATTCGTTCCGAAGGCCGTAGATTGTAACCCGAAAGTAGTAAAATCCCAATAAACTTTTTTAGTTCTTCTGTAGAAAAAATAAATGATTCGTTTTTTTTGTGATGCGTACCGAACGGTTTCAGTAACGACTAAGCTATAGACTTCATTATCAAGAAACCCTTCAAATTTTTTAAATCGTCAAGTTTTCCTTCATTATTTACAGAAATTGTCGATGTAGATGATGGTGTATTGTCAAATTTGGTGTAGATTGTCTCTTGCGTGCTCCAATTTGGTTGATTTTTACATAGTTTTGTCTTGCTCCCCTTTTAGTAACAGCAGCAGCCGAAGTTGTGGGCTGCAATTCACTAACAACCAAGAAAGCTACAAACCCGTCGAGACACCCGATAAACACTGGCAACGGACATTTGCGCTAGAAAACAAAAACATTTATTATGTGCGCAAGACTCCTAAAAATATATAGGTACTACATTTACCCAACGTCGTCATATGATAGGTAAGTTGACGCTCATTTCAGTGACGTTTGATTGTAATTGCTACTGAAGTAGGTTATAAAATCCAAAATATGGATGTTTTAAAGTAATAAACATATTTTTTCCGAAACCTAAAGCTTATTATTTCAGTATTATAGCAATTTGATTGTGATAAAATTAAAGCTTTGGATAATGGTAATTTGATTAATTTTTTATTAGTTCTTAACAAAAACATAGATTCTTTAAAATTTAAAGCATATGTAAACGACTATGAAGAAAGGATATATGCGTTTTTGGTTAATTCATTTATCATGGGTATAGAGAAAAACAAATAATTTCAAACGTCGCGTCGCCAGTTTACGACAGTGGCCGATAATGGGTTAAGATCGACTACTTAATGAATACATCAATTCTAGAGTAATTTCAGTGGTGCATCAAAGTGGTGTATCTGGGACAGTTCGTAAACTACCGCGTGCACAAAGGAATGGTTTTTATCTAACCGGAACATTTTTCTGCAAACAATCATTTTTCTGACAAAATAATGAAAATGTGACTCCTAGGAATGTTACAGGTGATCCAGGCAAACATAACTGATGAAATTTGAAATGTTGCGCAAGGGTGACTTGGGCTTTGGTGTGATTAACACGTTCGCTACCAAGCGGCTCATATATGAGCCAAGCTAATTTTTAAAATGGACCGCCGGCTCATATATGAGTCTACTAAATTACTAAACTAAATGTAAGCTTAGAAACACACGGTCTATGATAGCGGTTTTATCTTCGCACACGGTCTATATAAGGTATCGGCTCATATGGTAACTGGATGGTCTCTGTCTAGCTTATTATTTTATTGCTTTATTTACTGTAAAACACGTGCGTTAGTGTCCCATCTGAAAGGTAAATTTTTGCAATTCTGGTAAGTAGTAGAGGTAGTGTCAGACAAGAATGAAATGGGTATTTGTCAAAATCCATAGATTCTGTCCTGTGGAAAACTCTATCCAAAACGAACGCCAAGAGAAAGACATTATGCTGGGAGAAAGTGAAGATGAATAGATTGATATTGATTGTGAGCCAACACTTTTCGACTTCATGGAGCAAGAGGGACTGAAACCACGGCCAAGGAATTGTCTGAAATTCTCTTTGATGGTCCACTATTTGTCAAGATTTCTAACTGGGTTAATCTTCGGGCACAATTTCTCAGGGACAAAAATGTATCAAGGCATTCAACTATGAAAAACTGGAAAGAAACCAATTCTAATGAAATTCGTCGTTTTCTTGGATTATGTTTTATAATGGGCAATATATCAATGCTATATCTAAAACAATATTGGAGCAAACACTTTATATATCACTACCCAGTTTTTGGCAAAACCATGCCAAGAAACCGATTTGAAACTATTTTGCGTTTTTATAAAACAGATCATGACACGACTTCCCGTTTAAATAAAATTGATCAAGTCCTCGAGCATATCTTACAAAATATTCGTTCCATTTTTTATCCCGGAAAAAATCTGTCTTTGGATGAGGCTTTGCTACTACTATGGCGTGGGTGTTTAATATTTCGCCAGTATATACCTAACAAAAGTGCCAAGTATGGGATCAAGCTTTATGAGCTTTGTACCCCCGATGGATTTATACTAGAGATTTTAATTTACTCAGGAAAAGGAACCGTCACTAATGAAATTGGGCGTGCCCACAACATTACTAGCGGGACGATATCTTGGCACAGGTCACACGCTATATATATAGATAACTATTATAATAGTGTAAAGTTAGCCGAATTACTTCATGAGAATAAAACAAATGTTGTGGGTACTTTGAATAAAAGTTGCAAAGGAAACCCAAAAGTTGTGGTCAATCCCAAATTGAAGAAGGGAGAGGCTATTTCTAGAAGAAAAGGAAAAGTGTTAGTTACAAAATGGAGAGACAAATAGACGTTCTTATGATATCTACTTCACATTTATCTGGTTTTGGCAAGTGTGTGAATAAAAGAGGAGTTGAAAAGCAGAAGCCGGTTGCAATAATTGATTATAACAAGTTGATATCAGGAGTTGATAGATGCGATCAAATGGTTTCTTATTATACAACACCCAGAAAGACTATTCGTTGGTACCTAAAAGTATTTTTTCATTTGGTAGATATTTGTTTATGGAACAGCACCTACATATATAATATGATTCAACAAAAAAAATCAGTTATTTAAAATTTCGAGATATGACAATATCGGAATTGTTGAAAGCAGGAAATCAGAATATACCCCAGAACAGGGTAGAATGTAAAAGCCATTATCAAAAAAAAATTGTAGATGTAGAATTTGTTCTTTAAAAAAAACGAGAACACAGACATTTTATGTATGTGGCATTTGTAAAGATAAAGAAGGTAACTTGATTGGATTTTGTATGGACCCACGCTTTAAACACTACCATGAAAATAGCACCTAAAACTTTTTGTGTTACCAAACATGTATAACCTAGTGCATAACTTACATAGGTTTTACATGTATTTGATTTTGTTTTTTATCAAAGAAATGCTTATTTAGCAGTTAAAATTCAACGTTTTATTTATGACTTATATGAGCCACATGGTCTATTTAAAAAAAAATACCACAATAGACCAGTGTCTCATATATGAGCCGGTCAAGAACTATCACCAAAAATATCATATTCTAACTTTTCAATATATGCATACTTATAGATATCATTTTTAAACACTTTGACAAAAAATATATATCTGGTCTGTGTGGTCGAAATTCAAAATGACCCCTGGTAGCGAACGTGTTAAACTTCAATCACAACCAAAGCCAAGCCTCTAGTTCTATTCAGATACGGAAAACTGGCTGCGGCGTTCATCGCTCATATACGGAAGTTTATGCTTTGTTATGAGCACCTTCTGTGTCTAGGAAGAATAAGAACTTTGATATTGTCAGTACTGAGGCAAGAGAAAGATTGAACATTAACATAAGTGTTATCTTGAATCCCTATTGGTCCTATCTCCTTTATTAAGTGTTAAAGTACAAAATCCTAGAAATATGCAACCAAAAGTTCAACTTTCATAATGGTATTTTTTTTCTTTTTTGTGGCTTCGCATTCTTTGTTAGAGACAAAATTAGTTCTGGAACTAAAAATCCTCTCCTGGAGAGTAAAATGTAAAAGAGATCTATTTAAAGGTTTTTATGTCGTTGAAGTTACAAACGGTAGACTGATAAATTTTAAAATATAAAGCGACGAGTTGTCTTTTAGCATGTTCAGCTGTGAAGCTAACGCTTTTTGTGAGGCTTTACTTTTTTAAATGTTACTATGTAACTACTAGCATGAACAAAGTAAGACATAGAAGAACAGATGATGATATGAAACAAGGGAGTAACTTAGTAAAAATGGAAAGGAAAAAAGAACGCATATTAATTGATTACAGTCTTCGAAACGTATTAGAGAACAAAGTTCAGTTTTTGCATTTTCAGAAATTCAATTCATTTAATATGTTATTGCGCATGTAAATACACTACGTGGATTTTTGTTTCAAGTAAGTTATCTGCTGCAATGTATTTCTTTTATGGATTGTAATAATTCATTACAGCACATATTATTTTGCATGCGCAAGATCACATTTTTCTAAAGCAAACTCCGCTCATCATACACTCAGAAAACTAAAACCAATAGAATACTAACTCTGGGTCATAAAACAAAATTCACAAAACAAAACTATTCTGCTAGATTGTGGCCTTGATTTTTGGAACTAAATATGTGAATCCTTATTCTGCAGAGTTTTAAAAGACAAAGAATACTGGAGTTGTTAAATCACCGGTTTTCAATAGGTTTATTCTATGCTACATGTGTTCCCCTATAAAAATCTCGTGTTAGTACAAAAATGTGTTCCTCATTTTACTCTTAATTCTGATCCTGCAAAGAATTTAATTTCTTGGATTAAGTAACTAATGGAACATTGAAAACTTAACACACATAAGCAGCAGATCGGTTGAAATGCAGTTCGTTGCTGTGTGTCCTATTAAAGAAGGTTAACTGACCAGGATATCGTAATTTACTGGTTGGTTTCGGTAGCAATGTACGTACGTACATTCTTGAATTTTATTATTAGCATGTTGCAAATAGAAACAGTTTCCTAATAAGCGTGGATAACACTAAAAGATAACATTCTACATGGTAATAAAATTTCATATTACCTACTTTTACTTAAACTGTCGCCTTCTATAAATGTTGCTTATTAAATTTCCAAACTGTCTTTAAACAGCAATTTTTCTCAGCACTTAACTCGTAATCATGGACCATTAAGGTTGGAAAATTGCACACTTAACTCTTGTTAATTATAATTTTAATGTAAATTCTACACTGAAACTTGCACGATAACGTCTCACTTCTTCTAATCTTTGGTAGTTCTAATCTTAACTTTAAAGTTTATTAAAAACTGAAAAATTGAAATGATAAATTTTATGGTACCATAACTAAAAGCATCATAAAGGAATAGTTCTGATATATGGAAGAAATTTAAAACTTTTTTTACGTTTTTCCTTTATTTTGCTGCTATTTTGAAAGTGATATATATGTTCAGAAAAATAATTTAAGCTTTAGAACTCTTATCTTTTGTCATAAATGCGGCCAATGTGACTCATTTAAAAGAAAAATCGTTTTTGGCTTCTGGTTTTATAAGACAAAATGAGGTTTTACGCGCTTACACTTTTTTTGTAAATAGCTGTTTATAAATTTTTATTTTTAAATTTCTAAAGGCGCGTTAAAAATTCCAAAACATAAATAAAGATGAAAAAAATTTAAATTGTTAATACAATATCATTTTTTAAACTTTGTTGCTTGTTTACAATGCAATGTGGAAATATGATTACTCTTAAGTACGGTAAAAAACAAAATCGTGAAGATAATCCCGGTTAATCCTGATCGACATTTCTGGGCTTTAATAGACAGCAACATAATGGTACATTTTGAGATGGAAAAGTTATTCTCACGACAAACTTGAATTTTAAAATAAGTAAGAACGTTTACGTTTAAATACTTTTTGTTGTCGTGTTCTATAAAAAATACTGACTGTTGCAAAATAAATCAAACAAAAACACGTTTCTGTAGTGAAATTAAAGCTCATTATATTATATTATTTATAATGCAATCATTTTGAACGAATAACACATTTCGTAATTCGTATTATGTGCCCTCGTTTGATAACTAATAGGTAAGTGTTTAATGTATGTTTCTGAGCCTAATGACACCCTTTGGACATAACCCCGGTGCATTTACAGTTGGGGTTGAGTTTTACATGATAACTTATTTTGCAAGAAATTTAACTTGGGGGCCAACTGACTTAGAATAGCGCTTGTAATTTAACGATGCATGCATCTAACACCATGTTGTTTTAGTAATTATCTTAGTAGGCTGTATCGCATTACCTATACCAGCATTTCGTTAATCATTATTGCTATGTATCAGTCAAATGGCTTTCAAAGCAGACACTTTTTGTTTATGCGTGTACAAGTTCTATGAATAACATCAAGATAAAAGCAAGCCATTTACTGCAAACCATTTTTTACTGAAGGAGTGCAAAAAAACTTAAAAAATTAAAATTTGTAAATCAAAATTTCTTAAACAGAGAAATTCATGAATGTACAATAAACAAAAACTTATGAAACGCTATACAAGAGTAAAGAAAAAAAACAGACTTACCAGGAGATTCAGTACCCGAATTTACAGCGCTGTAATTAGAGAAAAGCCAGTTAACACACACTTCCCAAGTTTTAATTTGATTGAGACAAACAAAAATAATAATAAAAAGGTTTTGAAACAAGCAGTTAAAACATGTTATCAATAGAGGAATAATGCTTTTTTTAGATATTAATAGCAGTACAAAAAGACTTTGAAATAAGTGCGAATCGCAATTAAAGGAATGATTTAACTAATTTTCATAATGCTTTTTTTGCTTTTCTTGGAACTTTTTGCTATTTTTTAGAATAATGCTTATTTTGTCAGTCTCAAGAAAAAATCATAATATCCTTATGCTTTTCTTGTCTATAGTATATTTATTTTCTGTTTCTTCAAAATACTTTCTATAAATTCTTTCTCTAGCAGCAATTGTCTACATTATTTTTTTAAACATTTTGTTTTTACGGTAAATTTCGTTACAATATTTTCAAGGATTTCTTAAAATATCATTATTTACCGTTATGTATTGAATACCATCTGGACGCTCACCGTTCCGGAGCCTGTCGGGACCGTTACACATTGTCCCGGCAGTTCTTTGTCCCTAAGATAAGCTGTGAAAACAGTTAGTTCTCATAGGTTTTAAGATTTATTTGACAAATGCTTCAGTTTTACAGGGTTACTTAAAGTGTTGGTATCGTGCGTGTAGGTAATGTTGCTGGTAGATTGAAAAAGTTTCGTTTCATTTTATTATAACTTAATCTTTTGTGTTGTGTTCTGTTTTTAATAAAATAAGACTGTGTTACAATGCCAAAAGTTAAAACGAGTGTAGAAGAGTGGATTAAAAATATACCAGAAATAAGGCTGGACGGTAGTAGACTATTTTGCAGAGTCTGTGCTAAAACGGTAAGGAGTAGATTAGATTTTAAATATAATATTCCTTAATGCTCGTTTTAATAGATCCAGTGCGACAAAAAGTATAATAGAATACAACATACGAAGACCGCTATTCACAAGGAAAATGTACGAAGAGCGGAAAATGAAAATAAGCTGAAACAACAAACTATTTCAGAAGTGGTTGCCTCTGGATCTTCTACTCGATCTGAAGAAAGAACTTTTTATTTTGATATATGTAATACTCTGATATCGGCAAATATTCCTTTCAGAAAATTAGACAATTCTGCATTTCGAAAATTCTTAGAAACATATTGTAAGAGATCGATATCGTCCGAAAGCACTTTACGAAAAAACTATTTAGCTACAGTTTATAAAACAGTCCTTCATTAAATTAAAAATATAATTGCAGACTATTATATCTGGTTTTCTGTCGATGAAACCACCGATGAGTGCGGTAGGTATGTGGCTGGTCTCATTATCGGTATATTACATGAAGCTACTCCAACCAGGCCATTTTTAATATATTTGAAAAAACTAGATAAAACCAACAGTAGCACCATAACAAGATTTATTATCGAGGGACTCGCAAACTTTTTTCTTCCTAATGCAGTCCCAACTGAAAAAATTCTGTTAATGGTGACGGATGCGGCTGCATATATGCTAAAAGCAGGTATTAACTTTTTTTTATTGTTTTTTATGCTTAAAAATCCGCACTCTAGTTATCAACTTTGTCTGAATGTATTTAAGTGAATTAAGATAAAATACAAAAATGAAAAATATAGGAATTGAATTAAATTTGATAACTTGTAGAAATTAAAAATATTAACAGCTATGTTGATAAGGTAAAATCAGCTGCTAAGATGCACACCAGATGCACAGGCACTTCACCCAACAATTCTACTTGGAACATTCAAGCCAGATAATTTGAGTAGAACGGAAATCACGAGGTTACGTAATTCTCCACAGTGACTAACAATATCTTCCCACGGTGCTAAGGGAATCTTCATAAGACAATCACAATTTTTAACGTGAGGTAACAAGCTAAAATCTCCCATGGAACAAAAGAAAAGCAAAAGCAAAACCCACTTACCCTCGCTAGATTTAAGGTTTTTAAATAATCAACAGGAGACTTGCGGACTAAATTTCTGATAACCCACAACATGATCAAGTAACAATCCTAAAGTGACAATCTGTAAGATTCCACATTCCACGACGACATAATAGTAAATTGCAATTAAGTAACATGAAACCAAATAAGCTTTGCATAGTAAGCTGGTATTGAAATCCTAACTTTAATTCATTTTGACCAAACCAAAAACAAAAGATCAATCACATGAGCTAATAATGACCTATAATGCAGTAAAGTTAACCAGCTGTAAAAGTTGAAAACACTGCAACAATATAACTTAAATGTTGAAGAATTAGACCCGGTATAGTTCAATTTTTGAATTTAGACCCGTTTAGAATTATCCTGACTGCATAAGTCCACCAAAACTTTAACAGCCCTATTCTGTAACTGCATTCGTTCTTCTTTCGATTTCCGTTACAAATAAATTTGTAATATTCTCATAAACGATTTTAGATAGGGTTCGTATTCAGTAATCAAGTATATACGAAATCGTAATTTATTACGATCGCAAAGCGCCCTAACGAAACCGTCGATGCTTTTAGCCAAAATATTATGCTGTGGTATAATTTCCGCCATCTAGCGAAATTCGTTGTAAATGTTTGTTTTGGCTCTTTATCTCTGTCACACTTACAAGAGTATGTGTGTCTTTCCTTTTTTACACAAGATCATGCTGATTTCTTATACTATAACCTCACTCTGGTAACTTCAGGTAACCCACGTGCACGTGTGATCTCACTTAAGAAATTATTTTGTGTAGTTTTATTGTACATATTTATTCTGTGACTATGAATAAAAACAAGTTAAACAAAGTCTATTAAAGTTTATTTCAAAATCAATTGACTACATCAATACAGAAAAATATAAAAATTTAATTAGAAAATACCAATATCATACAGAAAATTAACTAAAATTATTTGCAATGAAATTGTCTCTTATTGCTCTTCCTTCATTGAAAAATTCATTTTCTACAATTGGTATATTTACAAGTATTTCTTCATTTTCTTCAAGGGGTTCGTCCTCTACCTTGGGCAAATTGTGTTGGTTACACATGTTATGCAAAACACTGCAGGCATAAATAACCTTCCCAGCTCTTACAGGATTATAATGTAGGGTCTGATTATGTAAAACGCAACGAAATTTCATTTTCCATTCTTTCAATGGTATTTCTAGCTGAGGCAAGTCTCCTATTATAATTCTCTCGTGGAGTATTAGCGGCTGCCCCAATAATTGGAGTAAAGAGCCATGGTTGCAGAGGATATCCTGAATCACCTAGTAACCTCGATGATCTTTCTCCATGTTAATACTGTTGTTTCAAGTGCTGATATATTGCTGTTGTTGACCATATAGCAGCATCATGTACTGATCCAGGATATCTTTCATTAACTGCTAATATTTTAAGATCAGTTTCACATATGACTTGGCAATTAATGCTGTGGTAGCCTTTTCTGTTAATGAAAAGTCGGCCTGGGAATTCTTCATCTTTAGCAGGAGGTGCTACAATTGCTATGTGCGTGCAATCAATGACACCAATTACACCTGCAAATTCAAATATTTCATAAAACCGAAGGTTATTATGCTGTTTTGCTTGATTCGTTGTAGGAAATTTAACCCAAGTATACGCAGACGAGCGCATTTAAACGAATTCGGTGTGTACCTAACGAATGATGGACAGCTATCGTACGAAAACTCAAACGAAACGATCGTTCATCCAACAATTTTACGATTTCCTTAAGGATTAAGAACCTACTGAATAAGAATTTCTCAACTTTCTAAATTTTTAGTCATAACGATTTGTTAAATGGTTACGAACTGCTTACTGAATAGCCATGTAAATCTTCTATTTCCCTTTAGCTGATGCTTTCTATTTTATGCCAGCCATAAACGTGTACTTGTTAGTTGTGTTGCTGTATGCATCCTTCTCCTATTCATTATTTATGTTTAGAAAGATAAACGATGCAGGTAAAAGTATTATAAAACGGCTACCTGCCCGACAAGTGTTAACCCACCACGGTTTGCAATATAAGTCAAATAAAATAAGTTGCAAAAAGAAATAAAAAAGATTTGGTCCATTCAAATGTTGTTGCTGTACAGCTTAACATGTCAAGCTAATATGTAGATGAAACAAGCAACTGAAGTCGTTTAACATAAACATAATTTCTAATTTGAGCTTTCTGGACGACCGTGATGCAGTGTGCAGAGTCCCTTACTTCTACTACAAACAACAGTCATTTCTTAACTAGAACTGTACACTAAAGCACTTAATCTTAAACGGGTCTACATCTAAAAATTGAACTATATCAACCCTAAATTGATTTTAAAATTAAAAAAGCTACAAAGAAATAATCAATCTATCAGTGTAAACTTACAAGTATTACAAGAACTTTCTTAACACGACGAATCTACTTAAAAAAAATACAAAACACACCAACAGCACCGATTAAATGCAACACATGTAACGGAAACAAAAGTGAACGTTACAGGTGTTATCAAATACCGATAATTTCTCCAATAGTTTGTAATATTTCCCACTTGTTGTGATAAACATTGTTATATCTTTTGTCCTTGTCGTAACTAAATTATATTAAGAAAAAGCTTTGCGTAGATTTTTGCTAAACAGACGCTACTTGGCTGTTCACTTCACCCTTGCACAAGACTAAAATTTAATCCTACAAAATTCAATTAGCGCAAACTTTAAGGGTTGAAGATTATTTTTGGTGGAAGAATTACTCAAACTTTTTCCCATTTATGTGGGTACGTAAATAAACAAACTCACTGTTATTGATTTGTTGAAAACTATTGAGAGAAACATCAAAAATCCCTGCGTTCACTACCCTAAAGTTACGTTGTGGACGGAAATGAGCGCATCTGGAATTATGATTTCCGACAAGGGTTTAACAATTTTGCTAGATTACACTCGATTTCAGCAACATTTGGGACTTCAGCGCTTATCTATCAATGGAGAACGTAAGAGTCAGACACTGAAAAAGTGATCTCTAAAAAAGTGGTCACAACTAACATTTACTGATTTATTATGAGGCTGTTTCGTATCGAAAGTCTACAACAAAGACTTCTCTAATTGAAAAGTTTGGGATAAAATAGAGACAATTAGACAGTCGCAATGTCAAATTAGATTCAGAGCGTACTGATTCCAGCACAGCCTAGCCTAGCCTAACCAAGACTAGCTGTAGCAGTACGAGTCAAGAAGCCACATGCTACACACAGTACAGGAAATACGTAAAGTGTTTACAATTACTTTTTTTTTGACCTACCAGGATTGAGAACTAACCAGACGAAGAAATCAATACCCATGATCTACAGCTACATTATACTGTTACAGCAACTGTTGTTTAAAATTTAAGAATTAATGCTGACATTTTGTATTTGATGGCACAACAGTATTTCAATCACAGGCCGTTCCAGGTCTGTGTTTGAGTTTCTGTGTTGTGCTCAATATGTATTTCTTTACATACTTCTATAGTTACAGATCATTACATTACATTACATCTTGCAGGTCATCTTATTGGACCATGACAACGAATTCATGGTCAATACGTATTATTAAGATGCTTTGTAACGTGACGAATGCGCTGGTGCGCCATCGTGTTGAAAAATTAGTGTATATTGTTGTATTGTATTTTGTAAGCAAAGGGCTGTGCTTAAAAAATATACTAATTTTTCAACACGACGGCGCACCAGTACATTCGTCATGTTAAAAACTATCTTAATAATGCGTATTAACGATGAATTGGTCGTTATGGTCCTATAAGATGACCTGCAAGATGTAATGTAGTAGTAGGTACTGTTCTACTAAAAATTGCTAGAGTTCCTTTCTTTTGTTCTGTTCAAAACACAAAAAAATATATAAATTTATATGTACGTATGCATAATTCAAATGTTAGTTGCAACTACTGTTTCTAAGCACAGCTCTCTTTAGTAAATGTATTTATTTAAATTAACAAAATTAGCGTTTTTATAAAATAACGCTTAAACCACCGCAGATAGACCCAAAAACCATTAAATAAAAATGAAAGAAAATTAAATTTTAAGTTTGATTACACAAAAATTCGTATATCATTCTATTTAAAAATATTAAGTTATCCATGATTAAAGATCTTCATTTTCAATGATCCATAATGGGACCATAGTAATCTTTAACAAAGTCATTTGTAACACAATTGATGTAGCGGTCCTTACTTGACACGATGATCAAACCGTACCTTTGTATGCTGTTTAGTTTCAGAGATATTTCAAAATTTCTAAAACAATGTAAAACGAAATTTTTTCAAAAGATAATGAATATATCGAAAACGGCGCAATTTAGACCAAACATATTGAAAAAATGAATCTAAATGTAATAGGGAATCCAAGAACGAAGTAATATACAGGGTGTTAGATTTGAAAAACTAAAGTAAGATGCTGCCACAAACAAGTCGAACACCTTGTACAATTCAAAATATTTTTAGGTTATGCTTTCAGAGGCATTATGTTGCTTTCTGCTCTCAATTTGTTTCTATCTGCTAACATAAAGTTATTAGCTTACTAGAGCGGAATCTTGGACCACCCTGTATATCGGTTTCATCTGCCAACATCTTATTTTTTAAATTTTTCATCTTTGTCTTTGCTTTTTTCATCGCTTCGTCAATTACTGTCGTGAACAGTATTGGACTTAGTACGTATACATCCTTGCTTCACACCTATTTTCGTTTCGAATTTTCCGATTTTTCATTATTTGTTCTAACTTGTACATCTCCTGCATTATTCTTATTAATTTTGTTTTTATCCCCTTGTTTTTTAGGGTTTTCCATATATTCCTTCTTTGTCTCTTCTCGAATGCTTTTTCTATATCAATGAAACATATATGTACATTTTCGTCTTTATATTTATTGATTTTTCACTTATTTGTCTTATGGTAAATATTAAGCCTTGAGTACTTCTCCCTCGCCTGAAGCCGCATTGTGAATCCTCTAAAGTGCATTCGATTTTCTCTCTTATTCTAGCTTCAACTATTCTAGCAAGAACTTTTCCTGGGATACTCGATAGCGTTATTCCCCTATAATTGCTACAATTTCTCTTGTCTCCTTTTTTATACATTGGTAATATACCCTTATTCCATTCTTTCGGTATTTTCATATCTATGAATATTTCGTTCATTAGTTTTGTTAACTGTTTAAATACTTCTTTACCCATAAATTTTAACATTTTGATTGTTATGTTGTCGCTTCCTGCTGCTTTACCTGGTGTTAGTTTTTGTATTGCTTGTATTATCTCTTCTTTGTCCTCGGCTTCAGTGTGTTTTTTTGTTAATTCTTTAAAGTGCTCCTCCCATCTTTGCATTATTTTATATTCGTCGGTGATTATTTTGCCTTCTTTATCCTTGATATTTACCAGGTTGTGTTCTTTTTTTCTTTCTCAGTTATTTTAGTGTTCTATAAAATAGTTTTTGGCTTTCTCTGAAATTTATTGTCATTTTCTCACCAAATCTATTCCATGATTTTTGTTTCGTTTCTTTAATTACTAATTTAACTTTTGCTCTCATTTTTTTACATTTCTTATAGTCTGTATCTTTTTTTGACCTTACATATTTTTTCCAGTATTTTTTTTTAGTTCTGGACTATCTCTTTTTTTCTGTATTCTACCACTCCGTTCTTTTCATATTTTTATTGAATTTTTCGTTACTCTAGTATTATATTTTTAGATTCTGACCATCTCTCTTCCACCCCTTCTATTTCTTGTCTTTGATTGTATGTAGTCTCTATTTTTACTGATAATTCTTTTAAAAATTTTTTTCTTTTAATTTATAGCTCTTATTTTTTTATTCATATTCTTTTTCCTCATATTATTCTTTATGTTTTTCTCACTACTAAGTAGTCTAATATTGATCTTTCGTTTCTGCTTTGTACTTCTCTCGTATATTTATGTATTTCTTTGTGTTTGAACTTTGTATCTGTTATTATAAGGTCATTTTCTACACACATTGCTATGATTTTTATGCCATTATTATTTCTGTTTTCTTCTCTTTCTTTGCCCATATATTATTCAATATTTTTATTTGTATACCCCACCCTTTCATTTAAATCTGTCATGATTATTAAATTTTCTTCCCCTTGATTGATTGATTTCTGTAGTTCATCATAGAATTTATCTTTTTCTTCTTTTCTTGCATCTTCATTTACTCCATATGCAATTATTATTGTCCATAATACTCATTTAGTAGTTTTATTTCACCTTTCATTATTCTTTCGTTTATATCTCTTCTTTAACTACGTCTATTAGTTTATTTGGTTCTATTATTAATCCTACTCCTTCTTTTGTATTCATCTCTTCAGCTACTCCTGACGAGAATAACCAGTAACCTTTATGAATTTTTTTCATGCCCTTTCTTTTCTTTCTTGTTTTCGTGTTTCCTATAATTTCTATTTTATGTTTAATTATCTCTTTTATTATTTCTTCTTCCTTTCCTCTCAAGCTTCTTACATTCCATGTACTAATTCTTTTGTTCTCTGGTTTAGTTTTTACACTAGATTCATTAGCTTCTTTTTTTTCTTTGTTTTTGGTTTTGTCTGTTTCTTCTTCTTGTTGTTCTTTATCTTTTTTATCTCTTCTTTTATCTTTCTTGTTATTGCTCTTTATCTTCTGTATTTCTGATTTTTTAGTTTCTTTGTTTTTTGTTTTGTTTCTAACTGCATTTCTATATTTATCGTTTTTATCATTTTTACCTTACCTTTTTCCGTATTCATTGCCATGTTTGTCTTCAGTATTCCTATCTTTAGTGTCTTTATTTCTAGATTTTTGCTTTCGTGTTTTTGGGATTTTCTTTGAGTCGTTTTCCATTTTCTTCTCACTTCCATTCATTTACATGTATAAGTAGCTTCTTGTACCCGGTTTGATTTGGTTTCCTTTTGTTTTCTAGTCTTTTGCTTGTTGCCGCATTGCTTTTTCTATTTCAATTTCGTGTTTTGTTAAATCAGATTCGATGTGTATCTTATATTGTGTAATATCTTTAAGTTTATTTTTATTTTTGAGTATGTTTATTTGGTCTGTTAGGTCTTCTGTTTTTATAACTCTTATCTTATTCCCTGTTTTTTCTGCATTTTGTAGGTTAACTTTAACTTGTAAATGTCTTTCTATGAAATTTCCTAATTCCTCTTTTAATGTCTTGTTATTATTTGTCTCTAAAGGTAATCCTTTTATTATTAGGTTGCTTTTCTTTTTATTCTTTTCGAGTTTTTCTATTTTTCTATTTGTCTTCTTTAATTTTTTTTCTAGGTTTTCATTTTTATTTTTCATGTCTGTGATGAATTTTAAATTTTCTCGTTGCTCATTTTTCATAGCTTTTATTTTGTTCATCATCTCATCATTTCTTCCCATAAGTTTTGTCATCATATCCATCAATGTCTCGTTATTACCATTTTGTTTATTTGGTGATCTTTTTAGTCATTTTGCTTCTTTCAAATATTTTTACAAAATAATTTCTATAATGGTATATAAAATGACCTCTTCTAATTATCTCAATGAAGTAAAATGAATTTTAAAAAGAATAAAAAAATAACAGAGCTTGCACAGAGTTGGACTTGCAAACATGTTAAACTTAGAATCAAAACAAGATTCTATCATATGTGAGTTTAAGATAATAAATGACTGGAATTGCTGAAAATGGTGCACGATACTTTGACAGATTTTAGTTATTTCTAGCTTTCTATTAAAACAGAGCTGGACTTGTTGAATTATAATAAACATTTATCTAAAATTATTCCAGAGGTGGTCCCCTTCGTTTAATAGTTACTAAGTTTTATTAAAATAAAATTCCCACAATACTCATTTGTGTTTTCTATGATTTCTATTTTATTTGACAGTAGAAATACAGTGAAGATTTAAGTTATGTAGCTTACATCAAATTAATTCAGAAATTTAAAGCTTAAGAAATTTCTAAAGTTTATTAAAGTCTTGAAGCAGTGCTATTCGAAATTGCTTGTTACAAATATAACAAGTACGTTATAAAATTAATGAAGCAACTTAGCTAGTTATTGTTATTAAATAACAGATTTTCGTGTAAGACCGTATGCCTAATAGGAGGGGTTCTTGTTTGTTTTCAGAACACCAATTATTACAAGGTGTCCATGAAGAACACGAATTCCCCCATCCGAACTCGATCAATCTTTTTAACTAGAGACATTTACAAATATCTTACCAGAGACAGTTTTTGTTTAGTCAAAGATACGTTTTGATTAATATTAAAAGTACACGATACATAATTAATTAAAAGAGTTTTGTTCAAGTAAGATATTCTAAGAACTCGAGATTAGAAAAATTTGACGGATAAACATTATTAATGCATTGTCAGTAATTTTTTTGTATTCTTCAAAAAGCTTCATTTTGTCAAAAATTACCTTCTGCGCAAAAAAAACGATAGTTTATTAAAAAAGATTAGTACCTATAATAACGTGACAGCTTATTGTTGGCAACTATTAAATCTGTGTTATTTTGTACAACAGATTCTATAACGCGAAGTGCTTTAGAACTATTGATTATCAGTTTACTTGTTAACAGGAAATTGATAACTAATTACAGGAAGTTTCCAAATTATAATAATTATATAGGAGAACTTACACGAGAGGCACATGAGAGGGATTTAAGCGCTTTAGACTTCTAGACATCAAAAGCTGGTGGATTATTTCCTTTCATAAAGCCTCTACATGGAAATCGGCGTAAACACTGTGAAGTTCTGTTTTATCATGCAAAATATCTTTTAATGTCACATCAAAATAAATTTGTTAAGGTTTCATTTAATACTAAAATGGCAAAAAAGACGAACAAACATTAATTAAAGTTTTATCAAAGCGTATCCGAAATCCAAACAATTAAAAAGCAAATTAATTTGTCGTGATTAATCGTTTTTCTTAAGTGAATCTGCGAGATAATTCTTAATTCGTTTCTTAGGCTGCTCTTTCTTTCTACGTTTGTTGTGGTTTCCTGCAGTAAGAACAAAAGATTCTCTTTTGTTTTAAGTTTTAAAAGCACTCCAGACAATACTTTTTCAGATTTCTTCTAATAAACTTCGCTGAGGAAAAATCATGAAATTTGAGATACTTGAATTCTCCAGCTTTTCTCCGGTAGAAAAACTTTAAAAAGTGATTTATGTAAATTTTTAGATTTATTAAACTTTTAAAATTTTCCCAATTATCCTATCGACTTTAGAAAATTAGCAGGAGCAGTAATTTTTAACTGTCAAAAACTCATTCGCTCGAAACGATTTTCAAAGTTCCAGAAACATTTTCCATTATTTCCATAGTTATTTATTATTAGCAAGTCTCTACAAAATTCCGGAACTACGAAAACCATCCACGAGAAAATAAATGAACATCAGATGCGGCAACGTATATATACTGTACAGTATAGCTCGCTGTTGATCGTTGCCAGTACGGAGGAGAAAACCTTGATGTTCACTGTTTCAAACATTTCAGTTAATCTCTACTTTCTTTACTTTTGAAGGCTTCAGATTGACATTGCGTGTAAAAGAAAGCCAAGGGGAAAATTTTTAGATTTAAAAGTCTTGGCACGATCTTATGAGAAACACGTAGATATGGAGAAGAAAGCTCAAAGTATATTTGAATGTATAAGATGTGACGAGTAGCTTTAATGTTAGTTTATTATCATGAAAATGAGAATCCTTAATCACTAAAGTTACTTACTAAAAATAAATTCGAGGTAAATTAATAACAGGTGTTATAAATAGTTGCTGCAAATATTTTGGTTTTGTATTTCGTCAATAAAAATAAATAGAAACAGCTGAATTTATACGATGTCTTGCAGTAATGTCAATATCGTATAGCACCATTCTTTTTGTACAGATAGCACCAGACGTATTGTTAGTTTATTTGTTAAGACTTTTATAGAGAATATATTATACAGGGTGTTTCACATTACTAAAAACATAGGAACCCCGACGCGGAAAAACTTATTAGAATCGGATATCTATTACCTGTAGTATTCAATACGCTTAATTCTCGTTAAATTTCGATGTTCCTTCCTTAACGTTATTTCAATGTATATACGACACATCAAAATGCTAAATTTTATTTCAGTACCATGTTGCGAAATATGCACATATCTGAATACCAGTATTCATTAATCTTACTAGTAACCATTTTGTTTGTTGCTTTCCTCAAGCTGTGCAGATTCCGTTCGCGTTTCTTTCCATCGACTCTAGTATGAAACATTGTTTGAGAGGTCTTAAATAGCGTGGCAATTACTCTTAATTAACCATTAACCAATCTAAACAGTTAGCAGTTCAATTAACTAAAATACTTTAGTTTTAAAAAATTGTCACTTGTTTAGCTTGTAAACACTTATGGTTCTCAGTTAACAAAAACACAAGCAAGGACATCCTCACATTAAAAAGGGAAAAATGTCTTCTTAGAGTGTACTGGCCAATTTAAGAATTTGTAGGCTTTGAGTTTTTACCCATAGTCACAACAATTTAGTTGTGTGTTTGCGCTTCTGCACTCCTGTACGTTCCTCTCTGACTACATTACACAAATGCCTGGTTTGTACTTGGAGTAGATATGAAATCTCATTACAACCTTCGTCCTGATTACCTAGTAGGCAGAAGCAATAGGCCGTGTTTCTATCATCTGATATGAATTATTTTGTTACCGCTGGAAATCCCAGTCTCTCCAGTATTACGATATAAACCATTTAGATATCAAAACCAGGTAACGTCAATTAAACTTCCAGTTCTTCTCTATCGGTGTCATACTTTTACTTAAGGTACTTACTAGACAATTTCTATCTCTTCAATTATGTTTTTCTAAGCTCAATCTGTCTTATTGGTTAACAGAATTTAATGAATAGATTAACATTAGGGCTACTGTCTCCGAGCGGTGATTATCTTGGGACGGCTGCCGTTGCCGATATTCCAACGGCGCAATAAGCAGTTCAGTGTCGTATTTGACACATACCAGCGACGTTGGTATTGGTATGATGGTATGGCAACTGTAATGATCTATGGGAGCAGTCTTCGGCAACAAAATGGTGTCAGACATCTAAGCTAACGTGTGAAATACATCTCACCCGCAAAATGGCAGCACCTCCCGATGGAAAAAAGGACAGGAAGCATGGAGAAGACACAACCAACTGACACTAAAAAACACTGCGCTGACCTGTTAGATGATTTTTACAGGAGAGAGTTTTTCAATTTTTGTAAGTTCCGAGGATATAGTTAAGGCGTTCTGTACTAAATCACAGTTCACTATGTCACACTGTACATACCAGACTTGAGGTTTGATTATCGCCGGTACTCTATAGTAAGGTACTTAAGATGTGATTCCTCAGTTGTTTAACAACCAAACCTACAGCTATCCAATGCAGTATTGATATGGATTGGCTCCTCTTCTTAGGATTGAGTTGAAGTAATGCCACAGTCGTTTGTCGTAATTTAAAAGTATCCTTCAGATAATGTATGTATGTCATAAAAGATTGCCTTGAATTGCCAACCACCTCTGACTTGAACACTTCCTAATGTCGCAGATGTTTGAAAATTGGCTAGTATTTACCGTTTGGGCTTATAAATGACCTCAGGTTTTTTAATCAACCATATGTATGATTGCGCACCCAATTAAACTACAACTGGTCGAATTATCAACCAGTACCCCATTAGTGTGCTAGCTTTGTCAAGTGTGATGTGTATTTTGAGCTTTTATACCTTTTATTTCAAGATAATTACTATCCAGGTGAGTTACACATATGTCATTAATTTAATTTAGTTAGGTGCGACTTTATAGGTCTGAGGCAAGGATGCAGTTTATCATCCATACTTTTTAATCTATACCCGGATTCCGTTTTGAAGTAATGGAAAAGAGCAGTAGAAGGTATGGGTATACCAATATGGAACTACCGTATACATACAATGAACTTTGCCGACGACCAGGTGATCATAGCTCAAGATGCGTATGACCTTAAGTTTATGGTATGCAGACTAGATCGACAATACCAAAAATGGGGGATGAAAATAAATACTCAAAAAACTGAATATTTGGTAATTAACAGCGTCACACAATTTTAAATTTTAATGGATGACAATAGAGAAATTAAACAAGCAGACCGTTTCAAATACCTGGGGACAATTATAAATAAGAAAGAAACATGTTCAAAAGAAATCAAACAAAGGGTGGAAAGTAGTAGAAAAGCTATAGGGAGACTCAATTCAGTGTGGCAGGATAAGCATATTTCACAAGAAACCAAAAAACGAATATGCAAAACTTATGTGGAACCAGTATTGTTGTACGGGAGCCAACTATGAACAGTCAATGAAACAATTAAACGGAAGATAGAAGTAATAAAGATGGACTTTCTGAGACGCAGTGTCACGGTATCCAGATTAGAGAGAAAAACAAATGAATACATTAGAAACAAAATGAAAGCAAGAGAGAGTGTAATAGACAGAATTACAAATCGAAATGGTTTGGACATGTACCGCGAATGGAGGAAAGTAGATTACCAAAAAAAAAGTTTTAATAGATCCCACCAGGCTGCAGAAGAAGAAGACCCTGAAGGCCGTGGAATGAGAGTATGAGAGAAAAAATGAGAGAACGGCACCTAGTAAAACAAAATGCTGTAGATCGGGAAAGATAGAGATTAGGGATAGTATATATATTTTATTATTATTTTTATTATAATTATATATAAAAGAAATGTGGCATTTTTAGAATGTCGAAGATAAATCTAAAAGAACTAGAGGCATTCGAGGCAGATAAACTCTACAATTGCCTTGATGGAATAACAGATGATAAGGTAGTAAACTCAGAAGACAGCGATGCTGAAGATGGGGTGTTATATAATATTACAAGTACTTTACATAAACATTTAGCAAATGACACCGAACCAAGTAAATATAAATTCTTTATTATTTCCTTGTTTGGAAATATCTAAAACTTATTATTTGCAGCTAACAACGTTTCTCATTTGGTCTTACCGAAGCGTTTACGACTGCAATATCATTTTGAAAACGAAAATCCATTTGACCCTGATGATTTTGTGGCGGGCCCCAATTACCAAAAGGAAGAACCAAATGAAGAAATACATGATCTGCATAGATATAGATTTAAAATACTCTTAGAAGACAGTAATGATGAAGAAGTCGAAATAATTCTTTCTCATCTGCCTCAAATCCTGTTTTGTTTTCGGAAATAAGCTTTATTAAACCGTGTGGTGTTACAGTTTCAGTTAATGTCAACACTCCCATGTTTATTTTCCATAGACTGTTTGGGCAAGACATGTTACAGTTAGTAGTAGAGCAGTCTAATTTATAAGCTCAACAAGCAGAGTTAAATGCTTTTTCTTGGAATACTTGTCATCATGGGCTTCCATAAACTACCAAGCTTTAAGCTGTATTGGTCAACAGACAAAAACTTTAGACTAGATAGAATGGGTGACGTAATGTCCGAAAAATGCTTTCTTCAGATATTACGGTTTATTCACTTGAACGATAATGATATAATGCCAAAGAAAGGCGAACCAACATGTGATAAAGCTAATAATCTAAATAAAAATTTTGAACAGAATTATGAACCTCAAAGAAACATATTAATAGATGAGAGTATGGTTGGCTTGAAGGGCCACTCAAGTTTCAGTCAGTCAATGTAAAATACCGCCGTAGGCGGCTGACTCCTTAGAGGACTTAACCTCTCTTAAGCCTGGTGGATGTGGTTTGTTGGAGAATAGGGAAGTCGACGGAGCGGTGCGTTGGAGAAGGAAATTGGTTGGTTGTCGATGTCATGTCACGTACCAAGCAGTCCGCACGCCCGTCCACGGGGTGGTGGTTGGTGACGACGGTGGAGCAGGCCGGAAGCAGGGTCCTCCATAATCCCCGCCGATGTCGATGACCCAGGTTGGTTGGTATGCCCAAGGGCGGCCAGCGAGTCGTCACACAGACACAACGAGGAGTTCGACGCGACGGTTCTTTTCAGAACGGTGTTGGAATTGTGTAATGAGAAGTGTGAGAGTGTGCATATGTTAGAGTAGTGGTGTGTGGGTGTCTAGGTGTGTATAGTGTGCCGTGGACTAGTGCAGAAACTGTTCCGGTATTTGCCTTCACCACTGGGGAAACCACGGAAAAACCCAGTGAGAACAGTGTGGTGGTTGTGGAATGGGTGTGGTGTAACGGGAATTATTCACGGGAAATAATTGGGCGGGAAATGGTTGGCGGGAAATTATGGCGGGAAAGGATTGGGCGGGAAGAGTAGCGGATTGGCGACGAATTTCCGGGCGCAGTGGTGTTGGTACCTTGAGGAGCCTCGGGCTCAAGGGTTTGGGTGGGAAAGGAATTGGGTTGTTCGCGGTTCGGTAGCTACCCGGGCCGGTCGGATGAGGCTGAGATGTTTGGATGGAGTTGGCCGGGCCTACGCACCCCTACGCAGGCACCGGTTGGTGGTGGAGCGGCCGTTGATCCATCTACTGCATCTAGGGTTGGTAGGATAAGTGGCGGCCGCGGTCCTCTGGCTCCCCAATTCCTGAAGACCGACAGTCGGTGGGATGATGCAGCAGTGCGACCTCAAGTCGCTCCGTTGGCGGTGGAAATTGGGCCAGGCCTGTGCCCCCCATACACAGACTCTGGAGGGAGGGATGGCGGTAGCCCCCCGACTACCGCGTTGGTGGTTGAGCCCGTACTCTTCGTCGCTGCAGACCGGGTCGACTGCCTCGCTTCGCACTCGAGGCCGGAATGCGCACTCAAGTTTGAAACAATACATGCCTTTGAAGCCAACCAAACGAGGATTCAGAATCTGGGTTGCAGCTTGTGCGGAAACAGAATTGTGCATTCTTTTGCAATTTATCAAGGAAAATCTACAAAAAATGTAAATGTAACGTTGGGGGAGATAGTAGTTTTATCATTTTCAAAAGATTTATGAAATAAAGGTTACTGGTTTTATTTCGATAATTTTTTTAGCAGAATCCCACTGTTGTAGGAGTTATGAAAGAAGTCCTCATTTGGATGTGGAACATTGGAATTAACTGTAGACACTACCCAAACGAAGTTTTAAAATCAGATAAAGATTTGAAATTTCGAAGGTCGTATTTTGCTCAGAATGGGGGCATATCTGTAGTAAAATGGAAAGATAGAGGAAACGAATCTGTGGTAGTGTTCAGTAACATGCATAATCTTTCAGAAGGAACCGTGGTAAAGTGTATTAACAAAGCTAGAGCCCCAGAAGAGGTAGAGTGTCTAAAAGCTATTTATAATTATTATAGTCAGTTTATGAACGGTGTAGATAAATTTGACCGGGCACTTTCATGTTATGATATTTCATGAAAGTCACGTAAGTGGTAGATAAAACTATTATATTTTGGTATAAATGCTGCAACTGTAAATAGTAACATTTTAGACAGCCTTGCAATGAAAAGCAGTTCAGCAAAACGTCCTTCACATTTCGCTTTTTGAAGTCTTCTTGGTAATGAGCTAATAAACGACCTTTCAAGTAGAAAAAATGTAGAGGTCCCTCGGTTACAACTTTTACTAAAATTAACAAAGTTAGAGGGCAAGAAGCATCAACGGATCCTGTCACTCGAGTTTCCATGGTGGGGTAGCATTTACCCATAAAAGGTACATCTCGACGGTGTGCATTGTTTCACCGAAAAGAAACCAAAGAGGTCGCATATGATTTGTAAAAAATGTGATGTAGCTTTATGTTGGATTGTTTCGCACCTTTTCACATGTAATCACTTTTTAAATGTTTTTAATAAATGATTTATTTTGAATTATAGTAATCGTTAATTGGTAGAATTTTCAACCAATGAATATTTGATAAAGATTCTTTGGTTAAAAAATCAACTAGGCCCCACAGGGGTTAAGAGAAAGAAATTTGCAAAAACAAGGTTTCAGCACCTTACTTTGATCAACATAATTGATGAGAGGAAACTTATTTCTGCGAAAGAAAATAGTTTTGCTACTTAAAGGGTTAAGAAGTGATTCTAATACAAATAATAGCTATGTAACAAATAATTCCAACCACACTTTGAACATACAAATTGATTTGTTTTACTTATATCGTTCCAGCACTTACAGTATCAATTCATCCGTAGGGGAGAGAGGGGCACAGTGGTCATAGTTTTAGAAACTTAGATGTAATGACGGTCACTGAATGCAAAATTGATCTTTTCCTGAGCATATATACTTGTATATACATCGGAAATGTTATGACAAGTTATAGTCTCATTACAGTAGGTAATTGTCTCGTAAGAAATGTTGTATTGTAAAGTTGGAAAAGTGTTCACTGTGCCCCTATACGGGGCACAATAGAGGGGTACAGTGGACAGACTGTATAATAGGTTATAAAATAAAATAGAATTAATGTTAATAATATTTATTAGAGTAGAACTGTTATTACATTATGTATTCTTGAAATTATTAATTTTCAACCAACATTATACAGGGTGATTATTTTAAAACTTCCCACCTTGAATAATTCTTTAATTAGTAAAATTATCAAAAATCGTTAAAACGCGTCGATTTTGTTTTGGCGGGGGGACATTTAATAACCTACTCTAGTCAGTTGGGAAACTTTCACGCTCTCCCTAACCACCCCCACCCCAAAATTTAAAATAGCAAGATTGAAAATTTTATACCCTTTAAAATGATGTATTACACATAGGGTAGTGCCATTTACAATTTTGGGAAACTTTCACCCTCCCCCCAAGCACTCTCATTATTATTTTAAAGGGTCTAGAACTTTAAATATTTTACATCAAAGGAAATTAAGATCGGCCCAGCCGTTCGTGGACTAGAAACAGAAGTGTATTGATTAAATTAAATACATTTCTGTCTGTAGTTCACGAACGGCTGGGCCAATTTTGATTTTCTTTAATGTAAAAGATTGAGAATCTTATACCCTATAAAACGATATATCACACATGGAGTAATGCCATTTACAATTTTGGGGTGGGGGTGAAAGTTTCCCAACTGACTAGAATAGGTTATTAAATGTTCCCCTCCAAAAACAAAAATCGACGCGTTTTAGTGGTTTTTGCTAATTTTACTAATCAAAGAGTTATTCAAGATGGGAAGGAAAATGATGAACCTGTTTATGTCCAAATTTGTGTCAAATGTCACCTTTTGCTCGCGATGTACACTTAGATTTGGTAGGCACTGGAAGATTGAGGACAACGTCATTTAAATCAACATCGTTCTCGTCTTTGACAAGAGGAAATGCAAAATAATTTCCTTGTTTCCGAAGAAAATTCACTGTTAGTCCATCATTGTGGATCTCCACTACTTGTCCAACAAAATATCTAATTGATTTTTTGGTGGCGAACTGCACCAACACAAAACTGTTCTCTCGAATGTTTGATAGGTCTTGAACGACATCCTCTTCTTCTATAGTAGAACCGTCATCACTGTCATAAAGTTGAATGCTGTCTTGATCTTCATCTTTCTTCTTTCTCTCACCTACTTTCTTTTTTTTAAACACCGTCTTTTTACCTTTTCAACCCCCTTAGAATTCTTTTTGTCAGATTTCTCTTCAAGTTATTTTAACACAAACGTATCAGTTAATATTATGGTTGATTTTCGTTTTCTGTTCTTTTTACTATGTTCTTTATGCACAGCTTTTAGGGATAGTTTGATCATATCAGGTGTGACGATTAATTTTTTTTCTAAAGTTCTGTGCTAACCAATTCGTTGAGGTGCCATAGATGTTATGTCCATTTCGTTCTCTGGAGTTTTCTGATCATGATGACGATGTAGTGGCTGAGATTCTTTTTGATTATGATGGCTAGAACCTGGTTGAGCTTGATCTTGAGCATTTTGATTTCCGACATGGGTGGGTTGGCCAATATCGGTAACTTCGGCTGGTAGAAACTCGTGTTCTGCAAATACATATCTCTTGAGCGGAAAAATACCAGTTTATCGAAATCCAGATATGATATTAGTTTGAGAGAAAGCTGTTAAATATGCCTTTCCAAAAAGCTCTGCTATTTCGTAGATACTTATTCTATGCCCAGGATTTGTCAATAAGCACCAATAATTTCTTTAACGGTCCATATACTGTGCGGTCCAATGGCTGCAAGCAATGGCTGGTGTGGGGCAGCAGGTTTAGAAAAGTCACTCCATTGGCTTTGGCTAACGTCATTACATCTAGACAAGCATGTGCCTCGTGGTTGTCCATAATTAGAAGAACCTTAGAATCTTGGGATGAATGTGTGTGCAGTATAAAGTGTTGAAGTCATTGTACAAATAGGGCGTTGTTTATCTATCCGGAAGGTGAAGCAACACCTACACATTATATTATTTTTAAAATTGACGCGCGGAAAAATCATAAAAGGCGGGACGGATTTCCAAATGCGTTGATTGCATAACACACTGTCGCAAATGATCCTCCTTCAAAAGAATTAATCTGCCCCACTTGCTTATATCCCTTTGGCGCGATCACCTTACTGGCTCCCTGGACAGTTGTGAATCCAGTTTCGTCAATATTATATATTCTTTCTGGTTCCACATTACTATATTTACTCAAAACTTGCTCTATATTACCGTAAAAGTTATCACTACAGGCCGGTTAAAGCTCATAGTCCTAGAGAAAGAAGTTGCCTCTGGAATTCACAAGGACAGTGCCTTATTCCTCTTCAAAAAAAGAAGTTAACCAGTCTTTCCTAGCACATTTATTAGGGTTTCAAGAATTTGAAACATTTAGATCATCTACTTTGGCAAAGTCGTACGCCCTTTATGCTTGCAGATAGTGACGGGAGTCCGCGATGCAAACGAAGTAATCTGCCAGCATAGCTTCGTGATTTTCATTAAATACTTGACGAACGGAGTAATTTGGGGTCATTCTTAAAACCTCATGAATGGTAACCTGTTGCCAATCTATGCCTCCATTTTTACACTTCTTAATGTAGCTTGATAAAGGCGTTCTGGGAATCTCGAAACGGATTCCAACTTGTTTTACTGACAAACCGCCGTCAAGAATACTTCGCACAGCTTGCATCATGGTAGTTTTATCTGTCAAGCCTATTTCTAATATCTTTTTCGATTATGTACCATTTTTATCAATTGTGTAGCTGGGAATTAATAGAAATTAATACAATAAAACGTCTTACACGTTTGTTTGGATGGATTAAATAATAATCATTCTTTTTGTTTACTGGCTGCTTTCGAGTTATTTTGACAACTCTGTATTTGTATATAAAATTAATAATGTTTTACGTAGATAAAGAAATTTATGTATCTGTGAAAAGTGTTTAATTTCAGTTAAATCCTTTTTAATTAAAAAGGGGGTACAGTGAACACCATTCCTGTCGTTCCATGACTTGTGCCCACCGTACCCCAAACCTAACCTCAACAGATTTTAATCAATTATTCTTCATACATATTGTGATGATATTCAAAATTCTAAAGCGATGCCCAAATAAGAAAAAGTAATAATGACAATGATCTTCACAAAATTCAATTTTAAAGAATCAAACAATTAAATTGAACATTTTAAATATTTGGAAATGTATTATATA
>VTPC01008676.1:0-17858 GCA_011009095.1 Ignelater luminosus | reverse complement strand
CTCTAAAGCCTCAATACTTGCAGTATCGATTCCCAAAAATTGTAAGGATTCAACGTCCGTTTGAAGTTTGTTACATTCTTTGAACAATTCGTTTATGTCTGAAATTCGCGCTTTTAACACTAAAACCTTGAAGTGGTTAACAGCAGCCTCTTGTCGCGTCACAGAAGATTTAATTAATTTTCTTTTAGTTTTTAATTCGTCTAACGTGCTAGCCATTTATTTTGCATAGAATGAGAATTTTTGATTGTGAGAAGCTTTAAACACCTTTGCACAGTGACTGGTTTAGATTTCAGGAATAAACCTACTTGAAATTGTTGATGGTTAATAGTTTTAATGAGTTAATGATTTAAACTTTGTTATTAAGGGAATTAGGATTAGATAAGCAACAGAACTAACCTTTTCTGATGATTGATGGTTGATGATTAATGGTTGAACATTGATGATAGATGATTTCGTTTACCTTGTTATTCACCACCATCACATTTTCGGTATTGTTTAATGGGGTTTGAATGGTCCAATAAATGTTGATTATGAATGTTGATCATGAATAGTGGGTTTTAATGAATAATAACATGTAGATTCTAGTTGAATTTGTTTATGACTTATAATTAACTTGCCTTAACAGTAACTGAAGTGAATGAATGACTATCAATTGAATAACAGCGGCGAAAGTCATGAAGCTACCCTCTGTAAAAGATTGGGTGAGCCCCACCACCTGTATTGTAAGGAGTTACAAAAACTTTTAAACAGATGCATACGTTGCTTAATCAAATAACAACGGTATTTAATTTCAGAACTTTATCACCTTTATCTTCAGATATTAATGATTTAAATCCATCAACACCCGCGCTTTTTCTTGTGGTACAATCTGAGACTTTCTTCCCAAACACTGGTGTGACCGGCGTACCAAACTTTTGCCTGTCCAGATATCAACGCATTCAGTAATTACATCAACATTTCTGAAAGCGGTGATATAAAGAATATCTTTCTGAAATGCAACAACAATTTAAATGGAAAGTCAACCAAACCAATATTAAAGAAGACAACATCCTGATGATAAAAGAAGATAATCTACCGCCTATGAAAGTGGTACTTGGACAAGTGCAGGAGATACACCCAGGAAATCATAGTGTTGTTCGCAAAGAAACAATTTTGTCAACATTTTATAGAAGACCTTATAACAAATTTTTGCCTGAACCAGTGGTTTATTATTTCCAATTTTTCTTATTTTATCTGAATTTACTTTTACTTTATTTTTTCGATTTTATTACAAAAAAAACTATATGTTATTGAATGAATACTTTTAGTGGAATCAAAGAAACATGCAGGTGTTTTATTTAAAAAATAAAAATTAAACATCGTTGCATGAGTATAAGTAGTTGAATGTTGTTATTTCTATGCTGCACATTCAAGAAATCTTGTAATGTCGTACCAAAAAGCTTTTTCTTTTCAGTTTTTAAATATCTTATAAATGACAAAGGTTTTATAAACTTGTACAATAGAAAACCAACCACCCTGTGTATTTATTATTTAATATTTATGTATCTTTGCAGAATAGTTATTTTCCTTCATATTTAAGTTTATGATGTAAATTGAAGGTTATCTGCTAATAAGCAAGTTGTAGCTTTAAATTCGAACCCTTATTAGTAAATCTGAAAATCGATTAACTAAATTGGAATAGCCAAATAAATTTTATCTCTTAATTTGACTGTTACTTTACAGCTCATTTTATTGTTTTCCGCGGAAACTAGGCCCTTACCAAGAGGAAATAGCATACCGTTTAAGCAATTTCACTGAAGCGGTGTAATTTATGCTGTATGATAATATTGTACCAATTGATTTCGTATGATTGTCAACGGATTGCGGGTATAATTTACTTGCTATTACTATAGATTGATAATACACTAATAACATAGTAAACTAATATCAAACGCATTCAATTTCTTTTCTATTTAAGCAGCGGCTAGAAGAAAATGAGTTTTTAAGAAATTAACGAACGTATCCAGATTCCATTACATGCATAATTATGTTGGCAATGTATAAATAAAGAAGCGATATATATTTACAGGACCGACTTCAAACCCGCGGCAAACTTTCCACTTTTGCGTCTTTCTATCCCATCCTAGATAATACAGCAGTAGAATGGTTTAATTTTTAAATTGATTTTTATACTCCGATTACGTGGCACTCTGAATTATTTATATAGAGATCTCACTAACTTAACGTCTGAAACTGACCCTGAACCCGTGATGGGCAAGTCTTTCTTGATTTTAATGGTTGAAACAAAAAGACCGATTTTATGCGGGTTGAAGGGGTATTAATGGGTAACTATTTACAGTCATTTTCAAATCGATTCGGATTTATCAAACTTATAGTTAAACTCCGAAAAGCAAAAACGTGCAAATAAAGCCTGTTTCAGATAAAATAGTTACAACTTTTAAAATAAAATTTTCTTAAATTAATGGCATTACTCTGTAGTTGTTACGCTGCGCTTAAATCTAGTAGATAGATAGATAGTAGTTAGATACGCGTAAACAAATTATTCACAAATACCAACAAAATCCTAAACGTTTATATTCTGCTATTACAAAGAAATTGAAACTAAGCAGAAAAACAATAAAGACTATAATTTTGCGCTATAAAAATACTTTTAATTTGAAAGAAAGAAGGGAAGTGGACTAAAAGCTGGTGTAAGTGATGCAAGTTTAGTAAAAGATGTAGTCAATGCATATCGAAGGCATTCTATACTCTCTATGCGGGAAATGGCCCAACGCTGTAATACCACGTAATCAACTGTCGATAGAATTAAAAAACAAGGTTTAAAGATATTTAGAACTACAAAAGTGCCAGATAGAAGTAAACAGCAGCAGAAAAAACCAAAAATGCGTGCATAAGAACTTTATGCAGTGATGATTAAAAATCTTGACGGTTGTTTAATCGTTGATGACGATACTTACGTATTAGCTGATTGTCAACAATTACTTGGGCCAAAATGCTATGCGACAAAACATTAAAACGATGTTCCAAGAGAAGCGAGAACCAAACGAGTCTCAAAATTTTCAAAGAATTTCCTCGTTTGGCAGTCAATTTGCTCTTGTGGTCTTAAAAGTGACTCTTTTATTACTGCAGTAACAATAAGAAAGCCTAACGTAGATACAATCTTTTGGCCAAATTTAGCCACTGCACACTACAACAGAAGGGCTTTGGAGGGGTATGCCGAAAATGATGTTAAATATTGTATCAAAAAAGGCCAATCTACCCAATTGCCCTGAGCTTTGCTCTATAGAACAATACTAGGCTGCTATTAAAGAGAAGTTAAAAGATACATTAAAGTGATAGATAATATACGAGGCTGCCTAACCCAGATAACATACAAATTTGCGCGATTTTCTTACGGCGCTAAATTGTCGGCCGGAAAAGTTTTGGCTTCAGTTTTTTGGGATGCCAATGGTATTTTGTAGATTATCTTAAAAAGGGTAAAACAATCAACAAGGCATACTATGCTGCCCTGCGTGTCTAGCTAAAACAAAAACTTCTGTTTCACCAGGATAATACCACCCTGCCGCAAGTCAGTTATTGCCATGCCAAAATTAATAAATTGCGGTTTGAATTGGTACCCCATGTACCCTACTCGCCGGACTTAGCCCCCTCGGATTTTAGTTTATTTCCAAACTTGAAAAAATTTCATGCTAGAAAGAAGTACGAGTCCGATGAAGATATAATTGCTGCCACAAACGCCTATTTTAACCAGTTGGACGAAAGGGCTTATAGAAATGGAATAAGAGCACTTAAACATAGGTGGACCAAGTGCATTGAATTTGACGGGGATTACGTTGAAAAAGTGGAGAAGTGCTAGTAATAAACTAGATAGAGGTATTATAGAAGAAAGAAGAAGAAGAAAGTAATTAATGTTTTTTTCTGTAAAGGACTACTAATGCTTCTTGCTATTGAAAATGAACAAATATGCTACCCAAAATGTATATAATTATGAAAAAATAAGAATTGTTTTTTGTTTGTGTAAAAATAATTTTCAATTTTGTTACAATATTTTTCTAGGACACACTTTAAATAGTACCATAATTGTTGCCCAAACCCGCTTTTGCCCTAAATTACTGGACAAGCAAGTATTAACAATTACTCGTGTAAATTGATTAATCCATTTGCACACGATATATACCTACTAATAAGCAAACTGTATTATAGCTAATAATCTTAATGGTGAAATATTATGGATACTTTAATAGTATTGTGCTACCTGTGATGGTTATTTTTGCCGTATAATATTTGAAATTTAATAATAAAATGTTTCATGTAAATTATTACAATGTTTAATTTAAAAATACATACATATACCGGCTACTGCCTATTTCGGTTCTAAATAAAAAATAAATTACACCGTGAAGTATATACTCCTATAATCCCTATTAAAATTTTAAGTAGCTTAAAATTTCAATTTACTTTTTTATAAAAAATGGTTTGTTTCTAAGTAAAGACAGTTACAGTTAACTAACTTCGTAAATATTAACCATAAAAACTGTTTTTTATTTCACGGTAGATTATTCTTCATTACTTAAAAAAGAAGCGAGTAAAGGGTACTTCAGAAAACATCCCAAATAATTGATGTATTAATCCGAGCAGTCTTCGAACAAATTTATCAAAACGAATACACACAAAAGCAAAGTGAAAAAATAATCGCCTGTTTTACGATAAATCGTTTTGAAGCAAAAAGCATTATATAACGATTATGTCTAATAAATGCTTTCAATCTAACCGCCTTTTAAAAATAATAGTTACTTATCCTCACGCTGACCACGAGTACTAAAATTAAAAAATAATTGTGCCAGCCAATTTCCATTATATTGACTTATTGACTTTTTATATAAGCTATTTTAACGATGCGAGAATCATTTACTGGTTATAATGAATATGAATGAGGGACTATATAAAGTGTAAATACGATCCGAATTGAATAATGTCTCTTTAGCAAAAAAAAAGGATATTTTGTATGTGACTCTGTGACAGACACTCTAGAAAAATGTATAGTACTAAACCATGATAAATTGATGACCGCAATATTTATTTAAAAGCCTTTTTAAACCAACCATCCTGAATTGGTGATAAATTTAACGTGGTGCAAACCAGAATTAGCTGACAAATTCAGTTGCTAATGAATCAGGATTGACAGTTGCAAGGAAATTATTATTAAATATTAACTTGAAACAGCTAATTGTTGTGTATAATGTAATGAAAACTCCACCTGCAGTGACTTTCTTTGCATAATTTAGAATAGTTAGTGTTCCAAAGTACCTTTTGCATTAGTAATTACCTTTACGATCAAAAATAACGCCAACGCTTTAACGGACATTAATCTGCTTTTCAGTAGTACGTTCTGTTTTCTAGACAAACAATAAATTTCTAGCAAATGTTACTTTAACCTTTATGTGAGTGCTTCATTTGTTAGATAGGTAGTGTAGTAATTTATATAAATTTAATTCAGACAAAGGGTTTCGTTGTCAGGATAATATAAATGTAATGTGAAACATCCTATTGCGACAAAGCTTAAATATTAAATGGCGTAGAAGTTTTAATGTGTAGGGCATTTATTACAAGAATACATATGTGTAACTGGAAGGTAAAATGCGACCTTACTAAAACTAAAGAAGTTTTTAGATTTATAATCATCATTTATTCATCTTTTCTTTGTTATTTATTTTAATACCTGGCTTTCTTAAAAATTGAAAACAAAGTAAAGTTTAGATTTTGCTGCATAGTTATTTCTTAGTTGAAGCATTGCACGCTCTATTTATAATATTAAATTTTTTTCGGATTCCTGCATGATTTTCGTATACATTTTCTTCTTGAAAAAAAATGTATTACACCAGTAAATAGATAACTTTGTATCACACATTAAGCTAGTGGGATCACTTCTTTAGCGCTTACAGATAAGGTAACGTGGAAATCGGTAAAGAAAGGTGTAAACCGCATATCTCAAATATAAGCGCAATAAAACATGCAGCGGCGACAACTAGAAACTGAAGATTGTGAGACTTAAATGCAATTGCATTGTTTTATCCGTGATAACATTTTGGAATGTTCTGAAACTGCCTCAAAACGTACTAGATACTGAAGCCGATTCTGTAATGCTTTCTCTTTTAGTGTAGTAGACAATATTATTTGATAGTGATATTAAAAGAATTTGCTCTAAAGATAAATGGAACTGGTTAGAAAAATAAGCATCGTGGAAAAGTAAATAACTAATAAAGATAAAATTTCTAAAGTGGAATAAATGAGAAACACTTTAGTGTCTTTTATTTGAGCAATAGCAACAGAATTGCTAAAATGTATAGTGCACTGTCTTTTTGTTGCGGTTCCACAACATGCAGTAAAAGGTGCAATTTTTCATTAGAAAGTAAGACGATATATCGAATGATTTTTATTGATAGTACGGGTACGGTTGCGATTGAAAATAACAATAACGTTCTATATTGAATATTTTGACAACACAACAGAAAATACAACAACCTAAATTAAGCAGAAGACGCTTCATAGTTTAGAAAATAGAAATATTATTAGAATGTCAATAGCTGCAAACAAAAACCATTGAATATCATAGCGGTTAAAATATAACTTTCATGAAATTCAATATGAAAAATGGTTTTGTACAACGGTATTCTTAATATCAGTTTCATACTGTTTATTAAATTTTAAATGTAAGTAAAGGCGTTGTTTCATATCGTTCAAGTAAAAAAATGATTTATTTCAACCCGTTCAGTAACAGTAAAAACCATGGCTAATTATCTAGTTATTTTATTAGAAAATATGAAATCTATATCACTTTATATCATGTGTGAAAAAGTCTTTATTTACAGTTTGTAACGAAAAAAACCTGAAAAAGAAGTCTAATTCCCGTATAAGCCAGAAATCGCAAGATGTTCAATCCCGTAGCTCGAAGTCGAAAATTGGACGTGGTCCAGAGATAATAAATAACCCAGATAATCAAGTTATTGCTTGAGCCTAAGGCTTAAATTTCAACTGAGAATTAAAAAAGATATCTAAAAGGCGCCAGAAGCTAAAAACAAAAAAAAAGAAATCATCGGCCAATTCACGCAGTTTATCGTAGGCTAACACCCTGTATATGGACTCTCTTCCAAATAACACCCTATATATAAACTTCACTCAAAATATTGCCCTTTTTATAGGCTTCACTCAAAGTATCGCCCTGTATATAGGCTTTATTCAAAATATCGCCCTGTATATAAAAACTTAAAATCGTATCTTGAGGTCAAGGAACCTACATACATTGGCTCCATAACTTGACATAAAATAAACGTTTTAAATCTCCAGCCTCTCTCTCGTTTCTCAAAACAAAGAAAAAATAATTTTTTATACACAAAATCAAATAATGTTTTCGCTACTAGGAGTCAGAATTCTATCGATACGATACCTAAATATAGCTTTTAAAACAAAACAAAGCTTATATGAATAAAAACACTAAAGTTAAACTACATACACACGAGTCTGTATTCATACTTTCGAATAATAAACATCTATTAAGAAACAGGATCAAAATGATGTAATCAATTAGAGAAATCAATGCCTTACAAACATCAAGTAAAAACAAATGGTATTATTACATGAAATTGGATCTGAAGGACCCATCTAACAAACGCGTTTAAAAAACTTAAAAACAACACAAGGGAATCAATGAATAAACATTTCATAATGACGATATGATGATTTCACCAAACAGAGAATACAACCGAGTCTTGGTCAACACAAGCATCATTTCTTCTCTCGGAAAACCGACGGCAACTAAATTACAAATGAAGAAAACTGTTACTAAAGCACAAAACAAAACAGGTGATTTCCATTGGAAAATTCATCACATGGTCAAAAGGAAATTCCATAACCTCGCTGTTAAACAATATGATCTCATTTACTGGACGGCAACTAATTGCGAAATTCATTACTTAGGAATGATTCCTTTCTACTCGCGAACTTAGAAATTTAGATCCGACAAACATATCTTAATTGTTCTCTAGAACCCACTCACGAAGAACATTAGAAATTTAACAAAGAGAACTTAAAAACTAAATTCACGGTACAACTTGGTTTTTAACAGACGAGATGAAGAAGACGGTACCGAGCCCTCATGGGCCGGTACGTACGTTGGCGACCAAAGCCCCAAACACGCACGGAGTCAATCGCTTCTTTCCGCGTTACAAATTTGACTCCATAAGAAAACGAAGCCTTTCTCATACATAGATGACTCAAATTAATCAACGACAGAAGCCGTATCTACACCACATTATCAAAATGAACATGGACAAACATACAAACCGTGGAAAATTACAAACCCCTATTCGGTGAGCCTTTCTTCTGAACATAAATTTACTGAAGCATAAACAAAACTTCTGCGAACTGATAAACTATAAAAATGTTTAGACGTCTGTGAAACGATTCTGTATTGAAATAACGCACGTAAGCAGGATAATTTTTGCAATATAAATTTTAAAGAACCTTGGACAAAATATCTTTTAACAATGTAAATAATTTAAAATAAAATAAAGCAGTAAATTTATATTAAATAAATACGTTTAGAACGAAACTCAAAGCAGAGACCGGATATGTATGCCACATTAGAAAATGACATTACAAGTTAACAAAAATCTGTTTTATTATTAAGAAAACTTAATTTTAATATAATGAAGTTTTAACATTGCATAGGTGCTCACATTTCTAACATGCAATTGAATATAGTGGGGATTATAAACATTTTAATGCGCTGCAACGTATTTTTTTTTTGTATATCATAGTCGCTCAGTTAACGTAAAAAAGACCTTTGAAATTGGATCTTGAATGTTGTTTGAAATTATTATATCAAAACGATTTTATTTCAATTTTTATATTTAAGTTTTGTTAGGAAATTCTACTTATAGGTACTAACTTCTGTTATATACAAAGGTTTTGATTACGACCATTAACCAATGACTACAACTTCATGTTTTCTTGAGTTTTCTTATTATCTAGGTATTTTAAAGCAAACGGAAAATACCATAGGTGTTGTAACGTAAAACCAGAATTAGCCTAAATTTAGTTCCGATCAAATCTTTCTAGATTATTAAATTCAGTCATGTTTCCAGATTCCTTTCAGTACAGTACTAACATTTTTGTTTAGAAATGTGTTTAGGTAATACAGTCAGGAATAAATTATGACTTAGAGGTCAGTGCATAAAAGTGGCAAGAAGAATTTTAATAATAATTTTTTCACATTTCAATTTTCTGCAGATAGTTTCCTGCCGCAGATAAAATACGCGAAATCTGAAGGCACCGTGACAAATTAGCAAACGAACGTCATATGAGCTATTTTAAAAAATAAATAAACCACCGAAAAATCAGTCAACATTATAGTTCTTTCTGTAGCAGACATTTTGAGTCACGTTTTATGTTGAATCACAATTTTCCGTTTAGCTGTTATAGGTTTGGTTTAAAAACAATTGCAGGAACGTTTACTGATTCTAGGAGCAAGGTACAAAAATTGAGGAAATAAAAAAGAACCTTTTTGGAAACTTAGTAACTAAGATTGTGTATAAGATGTAACGGATTTTTGGTCATTACATGTGTATCACAGTTTAGGGTTCGTTGGTTAGTTGGGCGTCTTTTTTTCTTTATTTAAGTTAAGGAGAGATAAAGTATTTATTGTAGGCTTTGTACGTGTTCTTGTAGTGGGTACTGCCGGATTCACTATATTATGCTAGGGTGGTTGGTTGGGTGTGACTGGTAGGTGCTTTTGGTGCCGGTACCTACCTTTCCTTTCACAGTACTTTACTATCCTGCATTTGTTTAACTGTCGTCGTAATTCTCCTATTTTGAGCCAGTACATGTGAATATTTCCGCTTGCACCTTATTTTCCTTTCCACTTTGCTATCTTATTTTATGTTCTTCTTTTTATTTTGCGTTTGCTCCGATGCCTCGGTGTTCTCATTTATTGTATCTACTTCTGACTCACACCAGAGCTTCCGAATCAGAGCTAAGTTTAATAAGGTATGTCCATATTATACTGTCACAAAATTGTATCAAACGTATTGTAATGAGAGAAACTCTGCCTTAGCGAAGTTTTTCTTATTAAAGAACTTAAAAAATGGTTATAAATTACAAATTGCACCGTCTTCATCGATCAACCTCACGTTATGTTTCATCCAGCGCATTATTCTTTTTGATAACTTTTCTTACGCAGTGTTTAATTTGTGCTGTTGTTTCTCTGAGTTTGCTTATCATTCATTCTGGTAAACTAAATCAGCCAAAATTATCTTGAAATTTATTATTTTTTGTAGACTTGTGTTGCCAACTAAAAATTTCTGAAAAAAAGCAAAATAGTTTTCGTCATATAGAATGAGTTTTGTTTCATTTTTCAGTCTTCAGTTTAGGTATTGACTAGGATACTTTTATAGTGTTGTGTATTTAGGTACAGTAGATTGTCTACGTTATTGTAAATTTATACCCTTTATGTTTTTCCATGTAGAGACTTTATACTTTCTTGGTAATTTTCTAACACTTGCATCTATTGTACTTTTTGCATTTTGCTTTAAGTTTTTAAACACTTTTCACGTAATATGCACCTTTTTGGCCGTTAAAGTAAAGGTTTTTTAAGAAAGTCATTGTCATGCCAACAAAAGATGTAAATAGTTCTCTACGATAAACACATTCACTATATAAATGTTACAATGGCATTTTTAGAACTTATTGTCCAAATATATTGTCCACATACCCTTGTAAATGACCCTATAACAATGTAGAATGAGTAGTAACTGTCAAAACAATATACAAAAAACAACACCTTCCTTTTGTTTTGTGTTCTGTTGCCACATTACAGGTAGAGACATTTAAAGCGTTGTATTCTTTAGAATGCCTTGGGGATCAAAAATCCATAACAATTACTATTTCTCATAACTTTCTGTAGTGTTAAATGTATAACAGATAAATTAAAGGTTTCGTTTCAAATTAAAATCATTTTCAATTTGAAGTACCACAAGGGGTATTTTGACATCACTTTAATTAGTTTCGCACTACTACCAAATTAACATCATATTTTATGCATGTATTCATGTGGTAGAGAGACTAAAATAAAAGAGTAACGAATAGAGACAACTAATTTCGAAGATACCCTGAAGCACATTTTCCGTTATTAGTGTGAATCTTGGATTAGTTTGTTATTCATCACATCCTCTCTAGAAGACTAAAAAGTTAGAAATTGAAATAAATTATTAGGGACGACTTAAGATAATATTGCATAACTTTAAGCTAATATTTTAACTTTTGAATAATGAATGAAGTATTGGATGGTGTCTGAAGGTATACTTATTTCAAATATTAAGAAGGTTACAAAGTTCTTACAATAGGATTCTAGCAATTAAGTACCACATAAGTGTAATCTTTGTTATATAGTTGAAAATGGAATTTTCTATGTGTGTATTTTTATAATTAGTTTATTTAACAGGTAAGCTAAAATAATGAGAATTATTGTTGATATAGTAGACTGGTACAAAAATAAAAGTCTTTGCCAGTTTGACAGATTGAACAAGTATTTTAGACATCGGCGTAATTGTTAATGATATTACGATCGAATATTTCCTGTCAGTATATGAACGCGCTTAAGATTTGCTTGGACAGAAGCAAGAATATAAAGTCATTCATCACCTTAGAAGCAAAGGTGTGCTAAATGCAACAATCTACCGAATTATAAAAAGATGGGAACTAAAACTCTCAACCAAAAAGATCTCAGAAATACATAGATTTCTAATTCTAAATTTACAAGAGCAAAGAAACTCCAGATGTTGTGTTTAATACAAGGTTGATGCTTCTCAAAGCAAGTTGGACGGCATATATGGGGTTTCTTGAGACTGCATTAGAAATATCTCAAAGAAACACATCCTGCAACCTTTTTAGAGATAAACGCACAAAAATACGCCCTAAAACACCCAGCAAACATTAAAGCATCGGCCGACCAGCGGCAAATAGTCCTAACCAGCATTAAATAGTCGTAATCGAAAAGCCTACAGCGGGTGTACAGCTGACCAACATCTGAAAGTTGGATGAAATACTGCATTATTTCTAGTGCGTTGGGCCCGTGTTGGGCCAATATCGAAGTATCGACGTATATTTCGGTTTCGACTAAACTTGAATGCCGCGAAAGTATTTTTAAATATTTTACTGTAGAGTAGTGGCACTGGAATTGGAGGTTGGTAACTGGCGTAACTGGTCTATATGTTTTCTGTGTGGTCTATTATGTGTTCTGTGGATCTATTGTGCTCTCAATTAATATGAATAATATACAATAATATCTTTGGTGCTCCCGGTCTCGCACATTTCTTGAAACAAAATTGCTTGTTCTTCGTACATCGTACTTCGTCCTTTTTCACTTCTCAATTCTCATTTAAAGTGGTGTTCCTAACAACATTGGGTATTTATATGTAAACAAGGCTAACAGTAACGTCTAAACGGTAAGTAAATTTTTATCCGATTCTAACCTACTTTCGCTATTTTCTATAGTAGTTAGAGAAGTAAGAAGTTAATAAAATTATTATATTGGTTATTTTAAATTCCACAGATAAGTTCAATTACTTCAACTACTCGGAGGTAAAGACACCACCAAAACAACTTGCAGAGTTCTGTCCAATATAATAACGACAAACCTGACAAGACAATGCAATTGGGCTGGACGGAATGGTAAAATTGCACAAGAATATTTTAAGATTAATTATAGATATTGTATTAGCCTCTTGTAAAGTATAATACGTAGTTATATTGCATAATGTATAAATTACAGCTACAGTAAGGAAAAATCCCTATTCCCGAGAGGCCACCCAAGCCGACATTGAAACTGCATATTATAAGATTATGGCTAAGAACCGCTTACGACAAAGATGGAGGTCGATCAAATAGGTTAAAGGAAAATGCTAATACTTAATAGTTTTGTAGTTGACATTATACTATAGATTATATTATAATTATATTGTTTTAATGTTTTTACTTTAATTTTTAATTTTTTACAAGGTTAATATACAAAACAAATTAATATCTTTTACAGTTAAATATCTGATAAGAGTAGTAGCAATAAAACTTTTTTTAATTATCCTATTTGTCTTTATTTATTATTTTAATTTATTTTTAATGTTTGGTGATAAATGAGATAATCATGATATTTGGTCTGCCACCTTGATAAGTTGCCATTGTTGGCCCATAGTCGGCATACTAACCATTGGCCAGCATATGGCCGCTGTGACATAAAGATTTTGGTTTGATGTTGTTTACTGATCTTGGCCCAACATACTGTTAAGCGGGAGCAGTATGTCTAGCCAACATTGGCCCAACATCAAAATGTTAGCTGGGCAATTTGAAGGGGTTTCCAAAGAGTGCAAAAGCTGCATCAAAAACTTGGGAAAACACATAAAAATGCAATAAAAACTAATCTAATTGAGAACGGTTTGCCAATATTGTTGATTTTGTGTACCAAAATTACATGAACTGTTTTAATTATGTTTGAGTACGGCGGAAACAACTGGACGTTGACTTTTGAGCCTACAAATGGCTAATATAGAGCAAGAGAAACAAATGAAGTCTGGATTAGAGTAATTCAACCCGGTTGAACTATTTGGGAAGTTTCTTGACGACAATACAATAAATCAAAAAACAAAAAGGTACCCTGCTGACAAGAACTACCGCGCACTGGCTTTTATTGTTTTTAGAATATTACTTCCTCTACCAAGAGAGAAACTATATTGGTAGGTAGACGTAGATGTTTCAATTGTTTCTAATTCTATGAACCGGAGAAGAAGGCAAGAAATAAAAAAAGGATTTTGATATCGCTGATAATACCGAACTAGTTAAAATCAACAAAATGTTCAAGCTGCGCCCTCTCATGTAGAAGAAGTTTTTGCAATAGAAAGTGTTTTATGAAAAACTGTCAATAGACGAGGCTAAGATAAAGTATTATGGTTATCATTCCTCTAAGCAATTTATTAGAGGAAAGTCGGTTCGATTTGGTTACAAAGATTAGATGCTTTGCTCTTCTACAGAATTTTGCTGCAAATTCAACACATATTGTGGTGTCAAACCTCATGTTTCCAAAGAAGGAGCTGGCCACTTGCCTTTAGGTTCTTAAGTAGTTTTTGAATTACTTGAAGCTGTTGGTGAACCATCTGCCCATATAGTTTTCGTTGATAACTATTTCACAAGTTTTCATTTACTTAGTACCTTGAAAAGCACAGCACATGAACAGTGTCCGCTGCCCAGTGGAAGAGAGATGAAGAAGAATCGAAGGTATTTTAAGTGTCAATGCGAAAAAGATCAACTGTTGTTCGTGAAGGGAAAGGACAATAGGTGTGTTACATGGGCTACAAATTATAACACAATTATGCCGCTTTCCACGGTGATCCGAAGAAAAACAGGAGAAAATTGATGTAGCGCAACTGCGGGTCTTCAGCAACTACAATTCTGCAGTGGAAGATGTCGACCTTCTGGATCAGTCTGTAAACAACTACCGGGTTACCAGTCAGGGTAAAAAATGTCCTTTGGACACACATGCTAAACGTGACAGTAGTAAATGCATGGAGGTTGCATTTCTTGATTGATAACCAAAAACTAGAGTAATTTTCAGCAAAAAATTTAGAAGGTCGCCACCAAGCAAGTGGAAATCAAGGGTGGCCACTTTTTAAAAAAATTAGACCTCCAGTTGAGATGTCGTGGGTGTCATTCATGCTCTCGATGGAGTTGCACAACCTGTAAAGCCACTTTTTGTATAGAAAAAGACCGTTTCATACACAATATTCTCCTCATTTAAAATTTAAAGAAAACGATCAATAAATTTCTATATTTGAGTGTAATATTTAAACACCGCTGTGGTTTCACTGTACGTATACTCATTTAAGTACACCCTTTTGTCTTAAAAATGTTTGAACAAAGATTGATAATCACAATCAAGCAATATAATTGATAAACAAGATATTTTTCGAAAAATATCTGATGTGGTACCAAATGGGTTAATATCACTAATTTTATTTTTGCAAAATTAAAGATCTTAATTACTTTTAGTTCACCCGTTATGAAATTTTGCATTTAATCGTTAAAGATGCCTCTCTTCGATGGTTTTCATAATTTCTTGATTAACAGATTTAATTATAACTATATAAAACCTAAATTGAAGTTGCTCTAAGAAGTTTTACCTCTACCTGTTAATGGAAATTTAAGATTTGGAAAAATTCTAATTGAACCTAAGATTTTTATTTCGTTATATTTAGAAACTCCGGGTAGATGGAAGTTTCTACCATGTTTAAAATTGTGTAAAAGCACGTATCAGTTCCAGTACCGCGTTCGAGAAAATTAAAGCTACACTATGTTCATTATCCACACAGAAAAAGTTAAGGTTACACACTAGAGGTTCTTCGTTAAAACACAGAAATACAATTTGGTTATTTAACCCTGAAATGGCGAAAAAGTTCCGAGTCCTCCTGTTAAATGATACTACTGTATACACATTTAAGGTAGGATCCCTTGATGTTTTAGATTCTCTCTTGCACTTTCATTTTCTTTCCATTTGAAGTGTTAGTTTTCGATTTCAGCGTAGCTAAATGTTGTGTAGCAATACCAAGTAAATCTCTTGCTCCCTAAATTTAAGAAAATTGTTTCTCGGGCTTAGTAACCATTGACGTCGTTCATATTCTTTATTTATTTATTTTGTACTCTCATTTACTAAGGCATTTTTAATTAATTAATTTTGTTAATGGAGAAGGAATTAAACAACTCGGAAAGCTTTGTATTGATTTGTATAAAAAGAAAGTTGTTTTCGTTCAACCAACATCTGACAGCTAAAGAATTTAAATGTTAAACAGACTCTAAACTTGCATTTTAAATAGCGCCAAGAAGTATCAGACAACGGGATTTAGTAAATCCCTCAGAAAAATGCGGTTTTTCTCCAGGGACACAGATTGATTAAAAAGGATAAGCACGATAAACACTACAATGATAATGCAATGATGGTAATAAATCTTCCTGGTTTTCGACTTTATATCCTTCTTGATATCTCAAGTTTAAGGGTTTTGAAACAAATCTGGAAGAAAACGCGATATTTAAAAGTATTTTATAGATGGTTTTATATTCCACTTTTAGTACCTATTTTGTGTTCTTTACAGCGGACGTTTTCCAAAATGAATGTCTGAATACAAGACCGACTAATCTATTTTATGAGTGGCGACTTTGGACGGAGCGAATCGTTTCTTTTATTTTATCTTGAATTGCGTCACTTTTATGAAAAGAAAATACAAATTACATTTCCACGCAATTGTCAGCTTCATTATATTTAAAACCAAAAGTTCTTTCAGCTCATTTATGTATAAATTGTGGTTGATAAAGGATAATAAATTTTTAATTGAATTTAGAATGGTATTTAACTGAAAAAGTCTTTTAGTTGTTCCATAAGACGATAACTTTTTTAACAAACATTATTCAATTGTAAATTTCAATATTAGTAAAACAAAGACTAATCTAACAATAAGTAAAATATATATCACCCTAATTCAGCTATCGAAAAAAGACCTAATGATCAATCCGCTGAAAACAAGTGATTCAAAAATTGAAACTGTGAAGAATGATTATTCTTGAATTACTATAGTCTGAGATACAGAGGTTACGATATTAGTCTTTCTATACCGCGCACAAAAATTAATGCACTGTAAGATAATTTTGTCTAATTTCTATATTTTTCTTGACATATCGAATCATTTTAGTAAAATGTAGTTTTTATGGAGATGATATAAAATTTTAACAAGGTTTTAATAATTAAAATGGCAATAAACACAGAAAACAGAATGTCTAGAGAATGCTTCAATGCACGTTATACATAATGTTCAACATCGTATAAATCTAAGTAAATGAGTGTTGCATCTTCTCGCATTAATTACTGTTTCACAGCGATGTGACATCCTGTTGTAATTAAAGTTGAAATCAGATCTTGTGGTATTTCTTGTCAGAGGTTGACAAGATCTGTGCAAGGTCTTCAAGAGTCATTGAAGGAACTAGTAGTGTTGTCTAATACGTCTCTTTTTTTGTTCTCCCCATAGATGCTTTATTGGTTTTATATTCGAACTTGTAGCAGGCCAATCCAGAACCGGAATATTTATCTTTCTTACAATAACCATACTTTTTTTGACTGTTTTGTAAATCTGGCACGCACCAGGACACACACACATATCTTCAATCTTTTGTCATAGAATGTTAAACTGCTTCATTTATTTTTTAATTCGATGGTAAAAAGCGTCAATCTGTTTGTCTTCCGTTTTTGATTTATGAAAACTATGTTTCACATGTTCTGCTAACTTTAACCCTCCACAATTGATGGTCAAAGATGTTAAACATATTTTATTACAATATCTGCTCTTTTTCTCTGATGATGAATTTTTAGATAATGCTATAGCAATTTATATACGTATATTTGTAAAGCTCGAACAATAACCTTTTCATGCAGGTCATGGTCAACTATTCATTCTATTACGAATAAATAATTTGCTTGTTATTTCTCGAAAACAGAGATGTTTGAAAAAATTACTATATGAAATTAAATTTGCTGTAAAAATGTCTAACATTTTCCGATAACTCTTCCAATAAGCAAGATACAAGGAAATAATTATTTTTCTTCAATATTTTGAAAGTAAGTCATGACATTCGAATTTTACTTTTACACTTGGCTTCAAGAAGAACAGTAGCCTTATGCTCCCAAAACCGTTTTTCGCTATTTCAATGCTAAACCAGATGATGACAACCAATTTGATCCACCTTGTACATCGATCTTCAAATTGGTTTTCAAC
>VTPC01008675.1:43816-96165 GCA_011009095.1 Ignelater luminosus | reverse complement strand
TTTTTTAAGTTTCGTACCCATATTTGAAGATGTGTTTGATTTATGAGGGCAGTACAAGTTACAGAGCTATTAAGCAATGACGATCAAGCAACCCCTTCTGTTACATTTTAGTGATATCTTTAAAAACACAGGAATCATAAGTTGGTCAATGAAATTCTAACTACCCTGTATGTTAAATATCCACTTATTTATATTTTTGTTGTTACTAATGGTTAGATGCATAAACTAGAATGAGGGTAAAGGGTAAAAATGGTTTTGAGTAATTTCCACAGGTTCAGTAATGCCGGCTCAAACCATGTCGGCGCCCTTAAACAAGGATTGTGTTTGTGCCCTCGGACCATAAAGCAGCTGTGTGGGGTCGAAATGGATCTGAAGCGAAATACTACTTCCAAACACCTTCTAATTATACAGGATTGATAGATTATTAATTAAACAAATTTAAGGAAAAAAGAAATGAATATATAGACAGAAGACTCTCCAGGAAACTCAGCGCTAACTATTATTGTTTATGTTACTTGTTATTTTTTAATGAATTGTTTGAAACAAACTTATTGATACATGAGGTTTTCTAATTCTTTCATTTACCAACAAAGATTCTTTTAATTTTCTTACAGTTAGACATCGCATCTGTATTATAGTCGTGATGCCTAAAAAAATCTCTATAGAAGACATTGTGAATGCAATGAAATTTTCATTCCAAAAACGTCTATAAAAAAGTAGGCGAAATTGGTCAGAATAGAAAGAATCAAAAGTCGTCGCTTAGGGAAACCATTATTTAATACACCCAAGAACGAAAGATTTTATTGTTAACAGATCTCATTACTACTTATAGGACATTCCTTTTACAAAGGATTGTATCTTCAAGACTGAACGAAAAATAATTCTGTTTATCAAATCTTCAAGCTTACCTCAAGTAATACCATATGCAACGAAGCCACGAAGGCTGTACGGTTTTCCAGAGATGCACAAGGCCGATATTCTTCTTAGACTGGTTATCAACGCAATAGAATTCTTAACATTACAACTTGACCAGAAACCTTACTAATATCCTGAAAGATTATACCGAAGAAAAACTCTTCGTACTACCTATACCTAAACTCTACACATCTTGTTCGGATAATAGACTGTTAGACTAAGAGAACTTTACCAGTTTTGGTATAAACTTTTTCTTTGCTAAAGTTCATATTTGTAATTTCTGGTCATCACCTGACAACTTTTGAGTTAAGATGGAAAATCGACCAATTTGGTAATTTTAGTAGGTAGTAGAAGAATGTCTAAAAACCAATTTTTTCCAACTTTATCAAGTCTGTAGAGCTGCAATGGGTAATATCAGTTCTCGAATTATCTAAACAACCATAGGTACATCTAAATACCAAGCTTACCATGGAAACTGACAATAATTACTTTCTTCATAATCCTTGTCGTTCACCAATACCAATTGCAATACATGGTATCCATCATTTCTCGCCATTTGGAAGTCAGTCTACGTAAGGACTCTTACCATCGTCACGGTTGGCAGATTAATTTCTCCATTTTCGGTCTACATATCCCTACTTTGCGATTACCATCAAAACAATTTTTTATAGCGTGGTTGGCATGTAGAGTGTTGCCATTCCTCAGAGAATAATTATATGGAAAGTTTGAGAACATCCTTCTAGCTTTCTAATATCTTATTCCAGAAAGTTTCAATATTAAATGATTGTAGCCCTGCACCTATTAATCATACACAATAGGAACCAATCATATGCTCTCACCGTACATTTTTTTTACCATGTATCCAATTTCTTCCATAGACTAGTTTTTGACACGGACATGATGTTTAAGTGTTTTACTGTTGATCAATGCCTACCTTGTCTTCGTTTTTTCCATGTTTTCTAACCTAAGAAAAAAAAACATCAAACAGCTAAATCTGAACAGACATACCACCAAGGCTAGCTCGAAGCATGTTAGCGCCCTTAAGCAAAGGAAGGTTCCCCGTCGTCTCTGAAGCAGACATGCAAAGTTCCATCCCCTCAGATTCCAAACTAGACATGGAGGCCCTCTCTTCGGGCTCCAAAATAAACATGATGGGCTGGATGGCAATCTGCGCGCCTTAATGGGTAATGCTCTTTGGCTGTGCCTAATGTCTTGGCTGCTCCTGATGTTTAGTACTAAGAAGCATCAATTTGTATAAGGATGTATACAGTGGGGCAAACAAACTTTAAAAAGCAAATAAATAATTTTTTTTCCAAAATATATACATTACACACAATTCTGAAAAAAAAACAGTGATTTGGTATGTTTTTCATAAGATGCATTGTTTTCAAGTGAAATTGCATTTTCTAAGATGTCATTCTATGTATTAAAGCATCTAAAGTGCTCTGTTATTACTACTGAAAGTATCGTTTCTACATTCTTTACAATGAATTATGGACTATACTAGCCAAAACATTTCCTACCATACGAATGCATATACTAAAGTCTTTTCTGACATACCAAAAATTATAATTATATCTCTAACGTCCCGACGTTTATTTTTTTCCGCTGTACTATTTTCTATGTTCTACTCTTCTAGTTTCCTTTCGTATTTTCTTAATACCTCGGTGTTATGAAAATACATCTAGCAGAAGTTTATTCGGCGGGTTTTGCAACTTCAATTTGTCTTTATTTTTTTATATGTGTTGTGGTTTTTGTAATCGGGGACGTTCGCGGACTCGCGTGGTTAGACGCCCCACGTTAATCAGTTGGATCCTTGCACCCTAAGGACAACCTAGTGTTCTCCTTTTGGTGTAAGTGGAGTTGCATTACTTTGCTGGTTTACGGAAGCTTCTTGTTGGTCGTCTCACTTCATTTTGTGAGGATTGCCTTTCCCTCGGGAATATCAAAAGCTGTCCTGTCTTTTGTGTTATTCCATATAAGGGTGGGTTTCCTTTTCTAGGGTGGTTGGTTGGGCGACGGAGAGGCCACTTCAGACGAATCCCGTTATTCTGTTCGTTGATTAAATTATTTTCGTTTTGTTTTTTTAGATTTATTGCAGGTTTTCTTCTCAGGAAGTTGATGACTTTCGACCTGTTGTTTGGTTATATTTTTGTTTAGCTTTTTCGATTTTTTTGTTTCCGCGTCGATATTTGATTCGGCTGTGTTCGAGTCGTGTTTATTTATCTGCGGTTTATTTGACCGAGATAGTGAGTTTGATTTTTAAGATGCTGTTTAAAAGCGTCGGGAGTATTTCAAATTTTATTAGGCTACAATTTTTTCATGAAGTTACAGTATCATTTTTCTTAATAGTATTAAATTATCTTAATAATTGGCGCCCATTCATTTGCTAGTGTTTTATTTAGACTTGGATTTGCTATCATGTACTATTTATTTCAAGATCTTAATTATAAAGGGTTTTCCAATAAGAGGTGTTATTTTGATATTCAAAGAAAAGTGCCATTTTTTAATATAAATGATCGGATGTTTATTTCATTATAAAGAGGAAGGTATGCCGTTAATAGTGGAAAATAACATCAGGCAAATGACCACCACGACCACGCTTACAGGACAATATCCTTTTCATGAAATTTTCCATAACCAAATCGCAAAGTGGCTGCCCTATGTCCTCGATAGCCTCACGAATTCCATCTTTGAGGTCTTGAATCGACGCTGGGCTGTTGGCGTAGACCTTCTCTTTCACGTGGCCCCAAAGAAAGAAGTCGCAAGGTGTTAAATCACAAGATCTCGGTGGCCAATTGTGATCACCTCTTCGAGAGATAACACGGTCCGGAAACATTTTCCGTAAAAGATCGATGGTTTCGTTGCTTGTGTGGCACGTAGCGCCGTCTTGTTGAAAGTAAACGTTGTCCAGATCAATACCATCCAATTCCGGCCATAAGAAATCGTTAATCATCTCTCGATAGCGCAATCCAGTCACCGTAACTGTTGCTCCAGCCTCATTTTCGAAAAAGTAAGGTCCAATGACTCCGCCGGACCATAAACCGCACCAAACAGTCACACGTTGAGGATAGAGAGACTTTTCAACAATAACTCTTGGATTTTCTGAGCCCCAGATCCGACAATTTTGCTTGTTGACGAAGCCACCGAGGTGGAAATGGGCCTCATCGCTCAAGATGATTTTTCGATGGAATTCTCGATCATTTTCATGCATTTCAACGACCCAATCAGCAAAGACACGACGTTGTTGATGATCGGCCGGCTTGAGTTCTTGTGTTAACTGGACTTTATAAGCCTTAAGACCCAAATCTTTATGCAAAATACGGTGTAATGACGTTTGTAGAATGGCTAATTCCAAAGAACGACGAGGAATGGACAAACCTGGGTTTTCTTTAACACTTTCGGCTACAACAGCAATATTCTCGGCTGTTCTTGAGCGACGTGCACGGGTTTTATTCTTCACATCACTAACTTGTCCCAAGAGCTCGAATTTTTTTTCACCAATTTCTGTATTGCGGTCCGACAAGGTGCTTCACGGTGACCCAAAAATGTTCGAGTTTTACGAACCGTCTCTGCCAAATTTTCACCATTTTTATAGTGAATTTTAATAATTTCAATGCGTTGTTGAAGCGTGTATCGTTCCATATTTATTAATGGCGTAGTTTCTACTTGTCAAATGTCAAAAAATGATAGCTTCAAAAGTGACATCTACCGAAATAGCGGGCTATTCAAAATAATACCTCTTATTGGAAAACCCTTTAGATTATAAATTAAATAATTTTGATATATTTTGATTATTTTTTTGGTGACATAATATATGATATATCTATGTACATATTTTTTTTAATTGACATCAATAGAACTGCATAAAATTTATTGTGTTGTCTAGTTATTTGACCTGCCCCTCTCATTCGCCCACGATCCAAGGCCCCGACTGTAGTTAGTTGGGCAGACCATAAGAAGGTCTTTAAATATAAGTAGCTGTAACGCGAGGTTACGTTACATATAGGTGGCGCCCAACGTGGGGGGGGGGGGCTGCTACTACTAAAGTCTTGCTTAATACTCGTTCCCACTCCACAACCATTAACTAATCAATCAAACGGAGAATACTGATATCTGTTCCAACTACCTTCCAAGTACCTTCACTGAAAAAGAACTGCAAACTGGCCATTTCTTGGCAAACAGAAATGGAGTGAACCACTTGAGGTTTCAAATAAGTGTAAATGTATAACTTGCAAGAATCCCAAAGGGTTAATGATTTAGAAATTACTCGAAACTTTGCAATCTGACAAAATGATAACCACATTCTTCATCTACAACTTGATGTTTTTCTTTGTTCTGGTTTTTGGAGATGTGAGTTTTGTTAATGTACAAACCCCATCAAGATCAGTGCATATGGAAAAAAGACAAGATTTTTTTATAAGCACAACATAAAATGAAAATGTATTCTTTATCTTCTACAGGAGTATTTGGACGATCAAACAAACTTTATAACACTAGCAATGGATGAAAAGCTGGGTATCGCTTATGGAACTAAAGTCTGCATTCCTGAACTCAATAAACACTTTGGGCATCGACTTAAGTTTGAAGTGCGCGACTCTGGAAGTGATCTTATTGGTATGGGTTATTTAAGAGCAGATATATTCGTACGTACAGAAATAGATAGTTACGACTCCATAGTTAACAGGAAAGCAACTTTGGTATTTGAGAAATAAGAGCAAACACCTTTTTTCTTTACCAATTCATAACATGCAAATATCACAAATAAGTCAAATGTAATAATAAAAATATAGCTGTTATTATAAAAATATTTTATTTAAAAATATAGCATTTAACTTTTAAAAGTAATTTTTAGTATTTCTCTTTGAAGCCCTTCTGAACATTTCCAGCATGTAGAAAAATCAAATACGTTTTGTTGGATCATAAAATCTTCAAATTCTCTTAAGCCACCTCCAACTCCAAAATAGTAAGTTTTTGCTGCTAAATAACTAAATATAGTTAAAGATAATTACAGAATTTATCACATTATGATTGAATCTACTAAAACCCAGAATTAAATGAAAAAGGATACATTACACCATTTGGTTTTAAGAGCTCTGTAAAAACTGCATGTAACTTTTTATAATTATTAATGTTGTAAATGGTTTCACATGTGAAAATAAAATCAAATTTATTATCATCATTTTTAGAATTATCAGCAGTTAAAACCAAAAATGAATTCCAATCGCCAGAATAAAATTTACATTTATTGCGGATATTATCTTCTGCTGTGATATCAATATTTAGATACACATTTGGTATGGTAACAAATTCAACAACTTCTTCATTCTATCAAAAGAAAATATAAAAATTAGGGAAATTTTTAAAATAATTAGAGAAATACTTACATAATCTTGAAAATATACTGTAGATCCTTTAATTAAAGCTAGAATACCTATAATTCCAGATCCACAGCCTAAATCCAATACTGTTTGATTATTTAAATCGATTCTTTGCTTTGTGATAAAATTTGCTAAATCATAAGTGCATTCCCAGATTTTCAAGCCACCTATTATTAATAGGATACTCAATTAAAAAGCAAATCCTAAACAATACAATTTCTAGTGACTGCATACATGTTAGAATTCATACCTTTACTTCATACCTTCGTAAACTCCAGTTAATAAGTCAGAATCGCTTCTTTCAGCTTGAAATACTGGAAGGTTTTTTACTTTGGCAGAGAATATTTTAGCAGCATCGGATGTTATATGTTTTATACTGATATTTTTGCCACATTTAAATGTATTTACACAATTATCTGATATTTCCTTAACAAAGTCATTTTTTGGATGGATCTCTTTAGCTTCAAACCATTTTTCTTCAGCAATATCTGCACTTGAGTCTACACATATAGAAGAGAAATATATTCCAAGTTTTAAATCGATTTATAATTTGATTTTTAAATATTTACCAGAAGTTTTGCTGGGGTTACTCTCCTCATCTAAAAACCTAAACTGGAACATTTTTTGAGGTTATGTTTTTGAGATTAAAAGTGAAAGGATTTCCTCATTATTTACTTTTTACGTTTTTAAGCTTATCATGCAATTTTGTAATCAAGACCCTAGTAACAATCATCCAGCATATGCTGTAACACCTAATACTTGAGGCACTCTGAAGACAAGTTTTATTGGCTTATTTCCAAGTTAACTCCATAACCTTATTCTGAAAGCCAATGGATATTAGCGATATTAGTGGTTTGTAAAATGAAAATTTTGTATAAAGTAAACAGAATTGTACCTACCGTAACTACTTTAGGAATAAGAAAACCATATAATACAAGAAGCAATGTATTTTTGGAAAAAGACATAAATGTCAAAAATCCTTTCGATTTATTTGATAAATGGTTTCAAGAAGCACGTTCTAATCCAAATATTGTCGAACCAAATGCTATGTGTTTATCGACTGCCACAAGGTAATAAAGTTCTATAATGTATATACTTACTTTAATATGTCACAGCTTGAATCAATAGAATTTTTAGTTATAAATTTAAAAATATTTTAGAGATGGAAAACCGTCAGCTAGATTTATGTTATGCAAGGGATATGGAAAGGAAGGATTTCAATTTTATACACATTACACAAGCAGAAAGGGACAAGAATTGGTTTGTATTAAATGTGCATTTCATATTTCCTTTGATCGTTTATATCATGTCATTTTAGGAAGCAAATCCTAATGCAGCATTAACATTTTTTTGGCCAGTATTAAGTAAATCTGTAAGTGAACTTCCTTTTGCATATTCTAAATCGAAGATTATTAAAGTTCATTTGATAGGTAAGAATTGAAGGTCCTGTTGAGAAATTACCACCTTCATATGCAGAAGACTATTTTAAGACCAGACCATATCAGAGTCAAGTAGGAGCCCTGTGTAGTAATCAAAGTAAGGTAATAGAAAGCAGAGAATGTTTAGTAGCAAAAGCTAATCAACTCAAGGAAAAATATAAGGAGGGTGAAGTCCCAAAACCAGAATCTTGGTAAAATTCTACATTATCTTACTTAAAATATGTTTTGCTTATAAATAAATTAATTGCAGGGGTGGATTCATAGTTGTTCCAGCAGTGATGGAATTCTGGCAAGGTCAGACTGATCGAGTTCATGATCGCATCAAATTTAGAAAACTAAAGGAAGGTGAAGATGTTGACAATATTATAACACATCCTGGAGAGGATAACTGGATATATGAAAGATTACAACCATAAACACTTGTATATGGCTATAAGTAAAGTAAAAATTATGGGTTAAGGTTACAAGTAAATGGTATTTAGAAAGAATTATTGTCTTCCATTCCACATGTGTTACATTTACATAGAATCTATATAAGAAATCCAAATGTATTAATAATTGTACAAGAATATATAATAACTTTTCTTTATTTGTTTTTGAATTAAATGCAACTGAAAAACTTGCACGTCTTTTATACTCTCATGTCGGACTGATTGAAAAGGCCCCGATCTGACATCATAAGACCTTTTCTCAATTACAATGTAAAGACTTGTCTACTAGGTATCTGAAATTGTGCAAACAGTACTAAATTCTCTTTTATTTATTTATCTATAAAACGTTATAAATAAAATAGTTGTAATTTTTAATTTTTCCTCAGTTCTTAAGATTTATGTTTTTCTTCATGCATAAGTACTTGCAAGGATAATAATAATACTAAAAATACAAATATTTTATTACTGCTCAAAGCAAAGTCGTGAATTAATTTCTAAAATGGCATTATACTATTTCATTGTACCGCTTTTGAAAGTTTTCTTTTTTAGCCAGGATTTCTTCATAACTTGTTTCATTTAAAGTCAAATTCTCTAGATACCGTATTACTTCTTCTGTAATTTTCAAGAATTTGTGTTCTTCAGTACCTCCATCTTTATTTTTCACTGTGCGTTTAGCTTCAAAACAGAGCTTTAAAAGCTTATTCTTTTCTTCAGCTGCTCTAGCAATCAACTTTTCTTTTCTTCTGCGATCCTTATTGTCTTGAACTACTTCCACAAATTTCTCCTCTGAAATTCTACCAGTATTTACTATAACTTCCATCTTTTTTGTTTCACGAGTTGAAGTTTCCGTTGCAGTGACTTGTAATACACCATTTGTATTAATACTAAATGTTACGTATATCTGAGGTTTCCTTGCTGGTGCTGGAGGAATTCCTGTGAGATCAAAATAACCCAATTTTGTATTGTTAGCTGCAAGCTCATGTTCACCTTGATAAACTACTATACGAAGAGCATCTTGATTATCCATTACGGTAGTATATAATTTAGTAAATGTAGTTGGTAAAGGAGTATTCTTTTTTATAAGTATGTCCATAAATACGTGTTCAGTTTCAATACCTAATGAGAATGGAGTAACATCCACAACAGCAATATTCTTAATAATAGCATCTTCATTTTTATTTAAAATCGCCGCTTGATAAGCAGCACCACAAGCTACTGCTTCTTCAGCATTTACTGCAAAGCTTAAATCTTTTTTGAAAAAGTCTTGAAGTTCTTTTCTTAAGATTGGTATTTTACTAGAACCTCCCACTAAAACAACATTATCAATATCAATTACTGCCATTTTAGCATCTGATAAAGTTTCTTTAATAATATTCATAATTCTTCTCATTAAAGGTCTAATGAGTTTTTCTACTTCCTCTCGTTTAATAACATGTAATAAATCATAATCTGGTAAAAGCGATGGTAAATCAAAGTCTGCAGACATAGCATCTGATAGTTGTTCCTTTATTCTAACACATTGTGCTTTAATACGTTGTGAAGTTTCAGGTTTGAATGTAACCTCTTCATTAACTTCTTTTTTAATTACACTCACGATATAATTGTATAACAACATGTCAAAATCAGCACCTCCAAGATCAGGATCACCATTAACAGCAATTACTGTAAATTTCGTTCCATCAGTATTTATAATTGAAACATCAAAAGTGCCACCTCCCAAATCAAAGACTAACGTGTTACTTGCTTGATTAGTAAGTCCATTTTTTAAAATATATGCAAAAGCAGCAGCAGTTGGTTCATTCATGATTTTAAGTACTTCAAGTCCAGCAATTTTAGCTGCATCTATCGTAGCTTGCCTTTGGTTGTCATTAAAATATGCTGGCACTGTTACGACTGCTTTGGTTACAGGGCATTCAAGGTAATTCTCAGCAATCGTTTTCATCTTTTCTAGAATCATACCACTGATTTCTTCTGGATAGAAATATTTTTTTGTTTTGTTCTGTTGAGGAACACATATCTTAGGATGGCCATCTGCATTTACAACTTTAAAGTGCCATTGTAACATTCGTTCTTCTATACATGGTTCATCAAAACTTCTTCCAATTAACCGTTTGCTTTCTGAAATGAAACAAAAGAGTTAATTAACACAGATATTCAACTGCAGTAATTTTTCTAATTAGATTTATAGTGAGATTATCAAACAACATGAACAGCTAAAATTGAAATATGAAGGAGATTGATTATGTGTCTTTCTTCTAGAATATAGATAAAAGCTTGTTCAATCATACTTCTTTAGTAAAGCTAAAGAGATCCTTAAAATCTTTTAAATTAAATTTAAAGATTAAACAAGATCTAACATTATTGAGATGTAGAGAATGAGCTAACTATTCAAGGAGCAACATTGTGCTACCATAAATAAGGAATTAACCAATAACAACCGAACAATTGTCATTTCTATGACTAGCAGCTCAAATATTTAATGTCCGACTGGGTTGATTTATTAAAAGCTTGAGCACAAAACACAGGCAATACAGCATGAGGTCACTTTGATGCATTCATTTGGCATACAAAGTGGTTTAAAATTTGGCACTTTCTATATTTTCTTGGGCTAGAGTTGCCAGATTAAAAAAATAGAATAATTAGGACATCAGATTTGCTGTATGGTTCTCCTATTCAAAATCAACTCAGCACATGGGGAAGTCCTCTTGAACCTCAAAATGGATTAACATAGGGAGCCCCCTTGGGTTTCCAAACAAGATATGGGTGGAAGGAAGAGTTGAGTTTCAAGTCGGATGTAGGAAAGGTTCCCCTTAAGCTCTAGACAACTTTTTTCTAGGGTTGAGACTCATTGGATGCCCTAAAAATCGCATGTCCAGGAAAAAGGATGTCTGACAACCCTGTCATAGACAAACCACAGATTAAATAAGAGTCAGATATTTTACTCCCTATACCACCAATGTTCCCATTTTTTGTCTCTGCGCATTTACATTTGCAGCTCTGAGAGTTTACTACGCATACTCTTTTACGGGCGTTTTATGAAAAGTGCATACCACGCTGTGCGCTTGCGCAGTACATGCTAAATAGCAAGCTCTGGAAGTTGCTTAGAGAGAGAAAAAGAGTAGTAAAATCCACAAATTTGTCGAAGTGAAAAATCTGACTCTTTATTTAATCTGTAGATAAACAGTGAATCAGAATGATATAACGAGTGTCCCAAAAATATTTACGTCGGAGTTGGCTTTGGAGCTACGGACGTATGTCGTTTTGATGGTTTCCATTGTCAATTTCAGTGACAGCTACATCTTTACAAATCAGTAATCAAAATGTTTACTATCCAGAACACATAATTCCCTAGTTTGAACCTTATTTTTGTAATTTTTGAAATTATTTAATTTGCGCTTAGTCTGTAACAGAAAATATTCTCAACGTCTTTTATAAATAGTACATAAAAATCAAGTTTGACAGTTTCTAAATAATATTTTTATGTTCATTATGTCAATGTAATATGTATTATGTAAGCAAAGAAAGACGTTTTTATATTCGTAGCCAACCTGACGTAAATATTTTTGGGACACTTGCTAGAAAAACAAAATACTGTATCACCATCAACGTATCAAATGATCCAAAAAACATGCCTGTAATAAAATAGAAAGTCCTACTCTTCTTGATCTAGTTAGTTGTCACTTTTATATGGCCTGGGCACTTTCAAAGATTTCCTTGTTTTTGTACTTCTAAACCTGCCGATTTGTCGCTAGTTACTACGTGGCCTTTAAAAGACGCGAGTTTTCAAACAGCGTACTGCAAATTGACATTTTGAAGTTCAGTTTTAGAGATCATTCAAAATTTATTTGATAACTCTAACGAAAATAACAGACTTTCAGACGGCAAGTCAGAGCAAATTACTGTGTGACAAATCTTGATTAGCAACGTAACGAACCATGATTTGAATATGGCGTATTACTGGCCAGGTACAGCGCGACTAACCTCAGAAAAGCCCCGGAAAATAAGCGAACTAATTTCAATAACAAACAATGTTGACCAATCAGGAGAGTAATTTTACTCGAGTACACTAACTGACAAAAAGTTGTCTTAAATCAATTACATGTTATTGGTGATGTTTAGTTTTATTTAAATTTCCCGCCGAAAGATTTTTGGATGTGAGTGTACTTGGTCAACATGTTCTGTTAAGGCTTCATTTCAGTTGTTCTTGTTTTTTGTCTCAATACGTCCAAGAATAAATATAAAATTCCACGTAAATAAACATAGTAAAAGTTGTTAGTAAGGCTGCTATAGACATAGGGTTTTTAGGCCCTAGACCGAGAGTCCACGCTCAGAGAGGTCCTGCACTTTTAAATTTCTAAAAGGTTTAATAAGATTATATGATTTTTTTATTAGAAAATTCTTTTTTGCAAATATCTTGGAGCCTCACTAATGCTTTTTCCCGAGGCCCCGTTCAGTTTCCAGCTGATCCTAGTTGTCAGATCTAGGAACATGTATAGCTTGCAATAGTTATTCCTTGATTTTTTTTAATTTGTCGACAATGTGCAATAAATGCAAAGATGCCAACAAATTATACAATAAAATAAATTCTGACAGATAGTCTGAACAGTAAAAAATGTATCCGGCAGTAGAGATTTTGTTGATTCAGATTAAGTAGACTCATCCATCTAGTATACATATTTCACATGCTTTAGTAGCCTTAAAAAAGTCATTACGATTACAAATTCCAGGGAGGGGCAAGTAACCTCTCTCACCCCCCACTCCCCTTGTAGATGTCCATGGATATCACTTTATTTTCTGTCCTAACTCTGTTATGCTTGTTATGATCTTCTTTTTAAATCATTTGGACCGTCTTTCAAGATTTTTATTCATTCTCCAATTTTGCACAAATCCATATCTATGGAACGACTGTCATTTGTTTTCAATTGGCACTCTTTGACATGAGTTTTTCTCACACCTTTTTATTTTGTTAAAATCTCAAAAATAAAAGAAATCTATTTTGGAGATTGCCGCACATAGAATAACTATACCAATTGGCAAACCAAATGTTATATCTCTTAAAAACACTCAGCATCCCAATCCTAAATGCAAGCCTATGCAACCAAACTCAATTTTCATTAGATAAAAAGCAATGCTAGAGGTACATAATAATAATGCATATGTTAAAATTATTTTAGTCATATACCTTGTGATGTAAACATATGATGTGTGGAATGTGACCAATGAGATACATTTCACTTGTTTTATTGTATCATATATTGGAAAAATTAACACCACGCAATGAGGAGAGGGCTGCAGCCCTATAGCCCTCTCCATACATCTGCCATTGATGATTGCTGGATTGTGAGATGAAATATTCAGAAGGGTGAATAACAATACAGTTTTGTTCATGGCCAATATAATTGTTAAGACAAAAAATGAAACAATAATGAGCCATTTGTACAGTACGTTTATTATCCACCATGCATTGTTTTCTCTCAAATGCCAAACACTTCAGTGATCTGAATTTCCTACTTTATCAAGGCTAGAAAATGAAGCAGGGAACGTGAAATTTTAGTTTCTCCTTTAAATTATTACTTTGTATGTTTATAATACATCTGAAATTATTGGTAATAATTAATTTAACGTTTATGGCTTCATTAATTAGCCTCGATGAAGGTGAAAATTCAGATTCACCAAAGCGTCACCAGTGAATAATAAATAATCTGTCCAAATGGTTCACCATTGTTTTACTTCCATCTTAGACCTGAATTGTAAGGACTTTCGAACTTTCCAAGTAAGATTTACTGTTAAGCGACAAATATTTTCAATCAGATGTGCTTCCTCTGGATTCACTGATATATAAACTACATGTGGCTAGCAAAGAATAGATTCTGCAAACTGATTATAGTCTTAAAATTAATCTTTTGTTTTAAATCTTTATAGCTTTCTTATGACTATTAAAGCAGATTCTTTACTTATAAAATATTTAAAAATGAATCATTAGCATTATCTTCACTATTGTACTGTCGACTTCATATTTTAAAATTGAAATTTATAAATACTTTCAATAATATTCATATTGGAAAAACTTGAGTTTTTGATTGTTCTTTAATAGAGTGTTAATTGTGAAGAAAAAGTACAAGTGTGTTTTATCACACCCAATGTATAAAACTACATCAGAACTTTCTGAATTCTCCCTGTATCAAGTTCAAGATTTAAATAGTTGTTTTCCTTGTATAGAAGGTCGTGTAACATTTTTACATTAATAAAAAGAAATTTATCATTTAGGTGTGAGTAATTAAATTGATTCATTTAATAACGCATATACTTTTTAGTAATTGCAGCAATCTACTGATAATGTGAACAATTTTATTTATATTGTAAAATAACCAATTAAAATAATGTTATTTAAAACTAATATTTGTTTGTTATTTCCACTATACATCGGTAAATTATTTTCTAACTTTCATTACTTGATAGGCATTTTTCATTTTTTAAGACCAATTAAATCTAAATCTCTATCTCCTTTATAAAGCATCTTCATATTTCAGTAAACTTCGTTGTACATGGTAAGCCTACAGTAAACACACCATTAGGCTTGATCAGAGGCCACTATAAACAATCTTATGAGGGCCATATATTTTCTGCATTTGAAGGTATTCCTTATGCTAAACCTCCTTTAGGTCCTTTACGCTTTGAGGTAACTATGAAACTTTACCTACTAACTGCTAGTTATATACTTAAAAATCAATAGGAACCACAAAATATAGAGCCGTGGTTAGGTGTGTGGAATGCAACTACGATATATGACTGCATACAACTTAGTACATTAAATTTTCAAGTTATTGGTAAGTCAAAAATGCTATAAGCAAATCAAGCAGTATTCTCAGTACAATATATAGATTTTTGTTTAAATAGATTGAAAGTCAATTTAAATTTTTTAAAAATTGTAGGCGATGAAGATTGTTTATATCTTAATATATACATTCCAAGAGAAAATCCACAACCAAACGATAACTTAGATGTAGTAGTTTTCATTCATGGTGGAGCATTTATGTTTGGAAATCCATTGCTAGGTGGCCCAGAATTTTTAATGGATAGAGATATTGTATATGTAAACTTAAACTATCGTGTTGGATTAATAGGTAAGAAGATATCAACTATGATAGCCTAATAAAATGTCACGAAACACATTTTAGGTTTTTTAAGTACTGAAGACGATATTATTCCTGGAAATAATGGGATGAAAGATCAAGTTTTAGCCTTAAAGTGGATTCAAAACAATATTAAATCTTTTGGAGGAAATCCTCAATCAGTTACAATAACAGGATTATCAGCTGGTGGTTCAGCTGTTCATTTCCACTATTTTTCTCCACTTTCTGAAGGTAAAATAACTGTTAGTCCATTAAAATACGCCTATTTCAATATTATCAAACAGGATTGTTTCATCGTGGTATATCACAAAGTGGTACTGCATTAGTACCATGGGCACTTCAAGAAGCTCCGTTAGAGAAAGCAAAAAAGCTTGCTGAATTGGTAGGGTGCAGTGATTCATCAACGAAAGAAATTAAAAAATGTTTACAAAACAGATCTGCTAGGCATTTAGTTGAGAAAACAGCAGCATTCTTTGCATGGTATGAATATCCTCTAGCTCCATTTGCTCCAGTTATAGAAAATAAATCAAAAACTGCTTTTCTGACTGAACATCCATATCAGTTGTTGAAAAAGAGACTTGTGAAAGATCTACCATGGATTACCTCTGTAACAACAGAAGAAGGAATATTTCCAGTTATTAGTGAGTATTGAAACTAAATCATTGCAAAAAGCTCACATCAATAATTTTCAGCTTTTAAAGATAAATTAGACGACATTGATAAACAGTGGAACAAAGCAATGCCTTTTCTTTTGGATTATAATTATACTGTCTCAAATATAAGAAAAGATGAAGTATCACAAAAAATAAGAAAATATTATTTGGGCGAAGAAAAGCTTTCAGATAGTAATATTCATAAACTGATTAAGGTATCTTATTATTATTATTATTAACTATAAAATCAAAGATTATGACGCCCGATGGTTTTAGTTGTTTGGCGATAGATATTTTGTAGTAGATTTTGAAAAAGCTGCAAGGTTGCAAGCAAAAGTGACAAAATCCCCAGTTTATTCTTATATGTATGGATATGAAGGGGAAGGGAGTATTAGTGACCTTTTTAAACTAAATAAACGCTATGGTAATTCTCACTAAGTTATTTGCTATAAATTTCTTTAAAAGGAAATTATTTTAATAGGTGTTGCCCATGGAGAAGATGGTTATCTACTTTATAATGTCAAATTGTTTGGAGTTGCTACAACAAAGAAAAAACTGTCAATTTCGGATGAATTAATAAAAGAATGCCTTGTGGACATGGTAACATCTTTTGCAAAGAATGGGTAAATCGACACAATAATTTTAAAGTTGGGTACCTTTGTATTTATAATTTTTCAGGAAACCAACAATAAAAAATGTTCGTTGGGAACCAGTTGCGAATTCTGATCAATTTGCATTTTTATTGTTTGATAAAGATCCTAAAGAAATAGAAATGGGATTTGCAAAAGAAGTGGCACCTACGGAATTTTGGAAAACACTGCCCATTTTAGAAAATGATAATATCAATAGAGGAAGAGATGAATTGTAAAATTAACAATAAGATTATATTTAAAATGTAAATAAATCACCTTAAAGAGTATTACAACACGAATAAAATCTTCATTTACCACTTTCTCTATATTCAAAAATAACTAGAGCCATAGACAACTGAAAAAAGTCTGGTACAAACAAGCTAAAAGCCAGAACAATCAAACTGAGGTATCTTAATAAAACAAGTTTACATGTTTTCTGAAGGACTCTCCTTTTACAGGTTCTATTTGTGTAAAGAATCTTAGGACCTTGGCTGGGAATTGATAACCCTTTATCTTTCAGCTTTATATTATGATTATCTTCACTTTTTTCTCTTTGTCAGTTCTTTTTACCTACAGCTCATATACAGTGTGTCCAAGATAAGGATGCACAGCATGGGGATCTTGGAAACAGTAAGAGATACAGGATCGGTTAAATGGGATGAAAGTTGGCTATTTATAGGACCTTTTTGTTGGTTTTTGCAAAATTTAGATATCCTGGATAGTTTCAGAGATATTTAAAAATAAGTAGATTTCTCAATTTTCGTTTTTATTTTTTCTTTCCTTTATTTGAAGAGATATCGGAAAACTAAAACCACTTTTCCATTGCCACTTTTTGTTCTCTATTAAAGTAGGCTAACAAAATTCCTGTATAACGTTTCGGTTTCGAGTAACCATCCTCAACCTCATTTTTTTAAATAGGCGGAAAAACAATTGAAAATTGTTTTGAATAGCTCTTGTTGTCACAATTCTAGTGATTTAAACATGTTTACATCATTTTTAATTGTTTTTCCGCCTATTTAAAAAAATGAGGTTGATGGTTACTTGAAACCAAAACGTTGTACAGGAATTTTGTTAGTGTATTTTAATAGAGAACAAATAGTGGCAATGGAAAAGTGGTTTTAGTTTTCCGATATCTCTTCAAATAAAGGAAAGAAAAAATAAACACGAAAATCGAGAAATCTACTTATTTTTAAATATCTCTGAAACTATCCAAGATATCAAGATTTTGCAAACGCCAATGAAAAGGTCCTATAAATAGCCAACTTTCATCCCATTTAATTGATGCTGTATCTCTTACCATTTCCAAGATCCCCATGCTGCGCATCCTTATCTTGGACACACTGTATAAATGATGTGCATCTCCAGCTCTTGCACTTGTCAATTGTTACATAGGATTAGGATTGCCGCCTTTACTGGATGATAATAAAAGCCTGTCTACAAAGGCTGGGCTGCTCATTAAAGCAATGTTTGTCTGTAGCAAGACAGATTTACGAAATGTTGTTGCTCAGCTCCGTAATAATGTTTCGTTAAAATTACCTGTAACCTTATTTATCTTTTGTATTTACTTGTATTGCCTAGGATTTTGTCTTTCCATGTTGATATACTATTATCGAATTTAGATATTATTCTTTCTTCAAACTCTACAAATTTATAATCCACAGTTTTTATATCTGACTTCATTTCTCGCATAGCCTATTATTCTATCAAAATTTTCACTTTTTCACCTGTTTCAGATAACCTTTTCTCTCGTCTTTGTATTTCCCATCTTTCTGAACTTTCTATAATTGGTCTGCTGTAGTCATGACTTCTATGTCTTCCATTGGTTCACTTTGTCTCACTGTTCACAAGTTTAGTTGAGTGACAAAATTTATTATCGAAAATGCTAAATTTTTCAAGCCCCCACGTCAGGCGCCAAAATTATATGCAAAATGTCAAATTCATACTGTACTTGTTAATCAAGGTTTTTTAATCTTTCAATACAGCTTTCTTGGTCGGCCGCCGCTTCATGCATTGAGCATCAAATATAACCCACTCATAAAATAAAAACAAAAAAAACCCAAAGAAATTGTGATTTACCGATTTTTTTCGTAACCTCAATCAGCAACCAGCCTCATTGTTAAATTACCGATAACCCTACAAAGATGTACCTAAAAGGAAAGAAGTCAAAGGCGCCAATAGGATCTGTTTTAGGAGGGTACACCATACTTAGAATGACATTAAGCCTGTGCATAACTAAGCTTTTGGTGGGTATTCATAAATATACTAAAGTACCACTACAACTTTTTACCATTCTGGAACATCTTGACTATATTCAACCGAACTAAAAAACATTTGGTTACTAAAATTGATTTGTCTGTTGGTATGTTTCAACTTTTGGCCACTCTACCCTAAATATGATATATGATTTAGACATAGAATTTTACGCTGAATATGAATATGAAAATTGAATTTCGATATCTCAAACCGTTCTCAAGAAAATCAACTTTGAAAGATGGCACAATAATAAAATGAGTCGTTTAGTTCGGTTATAATAATGCCTGCATTTTTAGCTTGTTTCACCTGCATTAGCATTGTTAGTTTAGTGACAAACTAGAATATCTTTTAAAATTTATGATGTTATAACATTAGAGCTCTTAATCTATAAATTCAGAAACTTAACAATGTTTGTATCCTCTACAAGGTGTATTTTGATAAAGCAAGGTCTACTATAGGCCTTGTAATGAAATTTCCAATGCACATCATCATTTGATAATGATGTACTTACTTATTGGCAGGTTTGATTGAACATTATCTAACCTCACATTTAATATAAAATAATATGAAATACACATTTAGAATTGTAAAAATAAAGAGCTGTCAAAATCAATCAACTTACTAAAATGGTACATTTCACCCTATTTTACTTTCAAGAAACATGTTAAAACCTTTAGTCATCTTTCTATTTTCATTGGGTCGTATTATGAGCATTGTATTAAATTTAAATGGCATTTTAATAGATGTCTATTAAAAAAGGATAAAGATATGCTTATCCAATTTTTTAGCTTAACATAACGATAGCTAATGGTTACCATGGAAATTAGTAGATATTTATTTTAATCAACAGCTTTGTAGATCGCTTATAATACAACCTATTGTTTACAAGGTTCTTCAAAAACATTTATTCATTTACATGTGTGTCCAAGATAAGGATGCACAGCATGTGGATCTTGGAAACAGTAAGTATCGGTTAAATCGAATGAAAGTTGGCTATTCATAGGACCTTTTTGTTGGCGTTTGCAAAATTTAAATGTCTCGGATGGTTTCAGAGATATTTAAAAAAAAGTAGATTTTTTGCTTTTCATTATTAATTTTTCTTTTATTTATTTGAAGAAGTATCGGAAAACTAAAACTACTTTTCCATTACCACTTTTTGTTCTCTATTAAAATACGCTAACAAGATTCCTGTACAACGTTTCGGTTTCGAGTAACCATCATCAACCTCATTTATTTAAATAGGCAGAAAAACAATTGAAAATTGTTTTGGATAGCTCTTGTCACACATTATTCAAAAAATAGAATCATAATAATATTTTATGACATATTTACATACATATTTATTACTTACCATAAATAGTGTTTTTCAAGTATCGATTACAGAAGTCTCTTGCTGTTTTTCCAACATGTCTTGTACCATCTTTATCTATCCTCACCACTGATGGTGTTATTCTTTCACCAAACTCATTTGGAATAACTTCTGCAATACCATTTTTTAGAACAGCTACACATGAATTTGTAGTCCCCAAATCTATCCCTATTGCAGTTTCATTGGGAACACCTACTGCACAATTACAATCTTTGGAGCTCATTTTACAAAATAATATTTAAAATCTATTTATTTTCAATTACTTTTGGGTTTACTGAATATCATCACTGCGATAAACGATATCTTATCATATTACAATTAATTGATATATTGATACAAGACTTTTAGGTACACACTATGACAATGTTTACAAAACTTCAAAGTTAAAAGAAATTAATTGATAAGAACCATAAAGGATATAAGTCTTATTTTGGATGATTTTTCCTTACAACACATTTCAAATGCCTTTGTCTTGAGTGATATTACTCATAGACTGCATTTGAAATTTTAAACCCACTTCTTCATTCTAAGAAAGAATAATACAAATAAAAAAATTATAAAACACAAGAAAAATATAATATAATGATAACAATAGAATTTCAACATAAAAGTTGATATACAAGAAACTCTTAAGTACCTACCTACTATAAGCTTATCATTTTAAGATACCATATGCCATCAAGATTTTTCATTTTATTCATTTTCATGACTGATTAAACAATGAATTGAATAGCTGGTTCAATATCACTTGCTAGCTTCAATTAATCGTTTTAGAGATTTTAAAAGTACAACATATTACCTGCTTGGCAATTTCAAAATTAAGAAAAGTATGAAAAAAATAAATACAAAAACATTTAGAATATAAATCTGACATGAAATATTCTAGGAAACTAAAAAATAATGTAGTTGTACAATCTTTAGCTAATATTTTAAAGCATATACCATTCTTTCCGATCAGAACAATTTATGTAAACCTACAGTTAAGTAGATAAATAAAACAACACACCTACAACTTACTTTTATATATAGATAGGTACGTACAAAACAAGTACAATTTACTGAACAACCACATTTTATTAACACAAATTTGTTAACCATTTCTGAATCTCAACTGTTCCAGCCCCATCACCTAATGCATTAGCTTCAACGAAATCAGTCTTCATTGATAAACTTGAGAAAGTAAACTCTTTACCTTCCTTCCCCAAAATAGCTATATTTGATCCTTTTTGATCTACAGATTCCAACTGACTACTTTTAGTCACCCTCAATGCATTTCTGAAAATATGAAAGTACAAATTAATGTTAATAAATAACATTAAATTAACTTACAATTCCTTTTCTAATAGACTTTTAATTACAGCAGTGCTTTTTGCTAAAGGTATATCTTGTTTATTACAAACTATAAGTAAAGCAGAAATATTATTAGCAATACTAGGATCTGAAAGAATGTTATACAAGAATTCAGCAACATCACGAATATCCTTCTGAATGGTTAACGAATCCACAACATACAATACACAACGTGCACTTGATTTATATTGATCAACAAATTTTCCTCTTAAACGTTCGTATCCTGGTATGTCAATTATTCGTAAAACACCCTAAAATAAACATTCCATATACTCATTTATTTTAATAACAGAATATACTACATTTTTTGTAACAAAATCTCCTAGATTCTCTTTCATAGACGTTTGAGTATTAACATATTTCCCATGAACAAGTTGGGAGAATAATAAAGTTTTCCCACTATCACATAATCCAGTTAACAGTACTCCTCTTCTAGAACTCCTTCTTCTTTGAAATAATAAGAAAATAACTGGAACAGATGTATCTTTACAGTCTTATATTCTTGAGTAAGGGTATAAAATTACCACATGTTACTAAAAATACGATTAATGCAACTAGAATTGTTGAAAAACTACTATTTTCTATTTGTGTAGGCTCTCTTTCAGTATCCATTTTCAATAATTTAATATGAAACTATAAGTACTATTTAAAAGTATTAATAGATTAGAGATTTTTAAGGTTATTGAAGATGCAACATGTAACAGATGGAACTACAGAAAATGACATTTCTCGACAACATTGTCAACATCAAGGTTGCCAGATTATATCACCCTCATGTCGGCTTTTCAGAAAAAGTAGCCCAATTTTGCAAAATTTAACTATAACTCTGTAAATTCTTTTTTAGCCGACATTTATCTGTTAAATTTCTATCATTAAATCGCTTTAATCCTGTAAACCTGTAGAATGGTGAACAAAAAAGGAAAAAACGAGATCTCGCCAAAAAATTCACTAAACTTAAAAAGTAGCCCAAAATGATCACCAACCTTCAATCATCTCCAACTAACATTTTTGGGTATGAATTGAATGCTAAAAGTAGCTCTAAAAGGGAAATGTCGCCCAATCTGGCAGCCTTGCGAAATTGTACGCGAAAATGTTGAGTTTTTTGCTGTACAGGGTGTAGCACAAGATGTCGCCATATTGGGACATCGGAAATCGAAAAGGCTACAAAATCGAACAAAAAAGCAATTGACTTGTTTATGAAACCTATAAAATAGTGGTTTTCTTTGCGCACTTTTATGCTTAGAATCTTTAAAAGGGGAAATTCTTTGAATTAGAAAAAATGTATTTTTAAATCTTTTAATCCTCGTGGGCACAGTCTTAATTCTAAGTTATGTGTTATACGGCATATAATGTTATGTTGCCAGATTTTACAATGATTATAATACGATTTGTTGTTTCATCCTTGCAATTGAAGATTAACAAACAATCTATTAATTATTTTTGTTTTTTTCGTTTCTTTTTCTTTCTCTTAAACAAGTACTTCACTTTTAAGTTTTTAAATTATTTTGAAACAGGCAACATTTTGGTTTGCAAGTTCAATATCATACAGTCTTTTAAGGCATCACACAATTACAATCTGTGTTGTACTAGGTACCTACTTTTTGTTGCTCAAACTAATAATTCTAGTGTCACAAGAAAAGCCATTTTCTTGAGAATTCTATTACTTCTTATGAAACTAGGGATTCTGCATTTCAACCTGGAATCAATACTTTATGCCAGAATGATGAGAATTGGGAATAGTGGGCAACATACAGTTACACATAATATGCTGTAGTGAGGATATAACATAACCTAAACATATCTACAAATTAAACAACTTTCAAAAATATGCAACTTAGGTTTTTATTTAATTTTTATTGTTTGCTTTCAAATTTTATTTGCAAAGACATTATTGTGAACAGCATATAATAAATCATCTTTAAAACTTTAGACGTGAAATTAAAAGACTACCATAAGTAGGTCTTATATAGTTATGTATAGCAGATGCTTGGTATTCTTGATTGACCAAAAACATTTTTTAAACATCCCTAAAATGAGAAACTTTAATATCCACTATAAAATGCTTGAGCTAATCTTGTACTTTATTCTAAAACATAATAAAAGGAAACCAAAATAAATCATAATTTAGCATTGTTTAAAAAACATTTTATATGGTTACACTACAAAATATCCGATATTGCTATGAATGAACTCATATAAACATAAACAGCTATAATGATCAATTTTGGATAAAAAAAATCTGATATAATATGACTACTACGTTCAAAAACATTCAAGAATGCAAAAAGAAATAAAATACATTGTAGGTACAATAATAAAAGAAATCGTTTTAATAATTTGTTTATTTCAATTTGTTTTAACATCATATTAATCAATAATTATGATGCACCAAGAGGTACTACATCTGGAACATTTGGTTGATGAACGTTTCCTTTTTCCAGTATCTTATATGCCTGCTTGGTAAATATTTTGGAAAAAAATTGTAAAATACTGTTTATAAAACCTGAAAATAAAACATGATTATCTAAAATAAAATTAATCTAGAAAGATATTTACTTAAACAAACATAAATTCCTGCAACAACTGAGCATAATCTGGCAAGAAACATTCCCAAGTTATCTCTTTCTTGTCTAACTGTTACACGTAATGCGGACACATCATACTTGAAAAAAATACCAGGCATTCCATGACTTCCTTTAAAATGGTCAATTGGACGATTCAATTCTTTCACGCTGTATTGATATGTGTCTAGGGTATTTAAGTATGTTTTTACACTGGTTGGTACTACTTCTATAAAATACTGAAATAGCATTGCACCTACAAAAATAAGTTTTTACAATCTATTTTCAAAAATGCATTAATAATTTACTAGATTGTGTGATGTATTCATCTCCTTCTAAAGGATGGATAATTCCAGCACTGGGATCACCAAAGCTTAATCTATTAATTCTGTGTGTAAAATTATAATCACTATCAGACATAAAAGCACTAATGTGAATATGACCTCTTGGTAAATTCAAACTCTTTCCTGCAGTTATATGAAAATTACCGGCTACTTTGTTAAGAACAAGTGATCCGTGTACTCGACACGCATCATATGGTCTATTAGGAACATCATTCCTTGTTGGCATTTCAGCAAATAAACTAGTGTGACTACTACGCCAAAGAAATTCCTACAAGATAATTTTATATTAATAAGTTGAATAAGAATTGAAAACTTTATTTATTTTCAATCTTTACTTGAATTGCATGATATTCTTCTCTGAGGTATAAATTAAAGTGACGTTTATTTTCAAAGTGTTTTCGTTGATTAGGTGCTAATTCAAACCAAGTATCTTCCTCTTCCAAAGATCCAAATTTAAAAGCATTTTGGTTTGTAGAATCCAATATATCAGCTCCTATATCTGTAATTTAAAAAGTTTCTGTGTAAGTTCATTTGTTTTAGGTTGTTTACTTGTAAATTAAAACACTCACTGGCACAAGGCATAGCTACTGTGATGTCTACATTTATTTTTAATTTTGCATCAAAGTCTGTATCTGGAGAAAACTTAAATATGAATTTACTATGTAAGTAGTAATTTATCTCGGAATATATTAACCAAAAGATTATTGCAAAACCAAATAGTGATACTGCAATATAAAAAAAATGAAATGATGATTACACTTTCGTATATACTAAGTTATAGCATTACATGTTCCACCAATCGAAGATGTCTCTTTATAAGTTTCCTCTATTTTTGGAAATAAATCCAATTCTTTCACTTTACTTAATTTTGAACCTCGATATCTTACAATACTGACTTTTTCTTGTTCCATAATGGACTAATAAACAATCTCCTAAATATATGTGGCTAATTTAGGCTTATTACTAAAGTGATTTTTTAGTGTTTCTCAATTAACTATGCTGCTTATTATTTAAACAAAAAGATGTAACGTCAGCTTATGGACCGCTAACTATAAAAAACTGTTTTAGGTTATGTGGGTTTAATGTTTTTTTAATGCATTATTCCCTGATATTTATTTATGTGCCTTAAAGGTAGGTTCTCAGCTCAACTAAGTTTTAAGAGAGTCCGCGTTTCGCGTAGTGATAGCACTACCTGTATTTACTTTAAGATTTAGTTAATTTTGTATGTTCCGGTGCTGTTCTGCGCTGTCATTTAAGTTTAGGAATAATCATCTGCGATTTACAACAAAAAAGCATCTGATAAGCTCATTTCAAAGCAGATGTTTTAAGCGAAGCCGCAGATGAAACAAATTCTAATCGTACTTAGGCTGCGGGAAGATCTGCTTCAGGTTAACGTTATTTACTTATTTTTCCAGTAGTCAAGACTCGAGAGACATTTATGAATAAAATTGTATCAATTAATCATCACTTAATATTTATTTTCGTTAAAGGTACTCTGGGTTGATGTTATTTTAGCTGAGAATAATTTTGCCTATTTTTACTTTCACATGGTGTTATTTGTGTCCGTTACTGTTTTTTTTTAAATAAAGCGTACAATCAAGTCCTGACCCGTGCCTAAGTTTTGTTGAGTGATTATAAAGCCATTCCACTGTCGTGCAGCTTTTAAGAAGACCCATAACGAGATTTATTTGTCCAGATAGGTCAACAGCAAAAGTTGCGTGATTAAGATTATGTTTTTGTTGAAAAAGCCATCAGAATAAAAATTCTTTACTACTTTCTGCGTTACTAATTATGATCTTGTTGACATCGTAGCAGAAGCGGATTTAGGTTTGATTGCGTCCTAGGCCTATTTTGATATGGCACCCTTTTTGTTTATTAAAGGTGTAAATATACAGGGTGTCCCGTAAATGCCAATAAAGCTTTAGGTAAACATCTTCTTCTATGAGTGCTCATTGCAAATCTGCAAATTAAAATTTCTCCTCGGCTTAGTTTTTTTGTACAAGTGGTCAGAAGTTAATATCTTTAACACGAAATAAACAGAAACCAAAGAATCGAATCCAAATGAAGCCATTACGAATTCAACAAATAAATCTGTTGAAACAACAATTACCCTTGATAAAGCACAGAACTGTTAGATTTCTCTTTTTGAAGATGCTGTTAAAAATTGAATTCTTACCAAAAAATAGATATGATAAACATGCAGGTCTTGGGTGTACTGATAAATGCGATGAAATTAGTTGCCAGCAATTCTTTCAAAAAATTGATAAATCTTTGATTTCTTGCGATACTTTAGTTCCTTTATTCGAATAATTTTGTATTTGCCTGCAGCAGCGTTGCCAAGTGCATTCACATGTGAAGAGACTCAGGATCGTGCCAGGTGCTGGTGAAATGAAAATATAAATGTTTTAATAAACTCATAGGTCAAGCAAGCAATGCTGCGCTTCTTTCACGCCTATCGGCCACCACAGATGCGGCTCATCTCCACTCTCTCCACGTCTTTTATCAACTTCAGACTTGGTTGGGAAATTGTTTCACTGCAACTGACTGAGGCTGGAAACTATCCAATCAGTTCTTATCACCTCCTTTCATTACCAAACCACCAGCACCTGGTACGATCCTGAGTCTCATCACATGTGAATATACTCAAGGATGCAGTAGAAAGTGCAAATGTGTAATAACAAACCTACAATGCACGGCACTGTGTAATAACTGCCGCGGATGTTGCACTAATACCGAACCTATTGACCTTGAAGATGTCTTTAAACTTGAATAATTTCTACCTTATACTATTAAGGTACCTTGTAACTACTACTTAAGTGAAATACAAATTGAATATGGATTTAATGTGCAGTTTTCGGGGGTGTTCCCGGAAGTTGCTGCTATTTCGAATTTCTATTACTCGATAAGGAGTATATCTATCGAAAGCTTGCATAGAACCTTTTTTTGCTACATTCTACCTAGATTAATTTTAGTAATCGATGTCATCCTTGAAAAATGAGTAGTTTAGCTAAAAAATTGGAAAAACTAAAAAAAGTTAAAAAAATGAAGAACAGACTTGGAGCGCAAAAAAGATGATGGCACTAGTTAAAGGGCGGAAAAGAGAAATGTTACTCTGCAACCTAATGTTAATATCTGGTTGGAAGAAGAAAGAGGAGGATGAGGACCAGGAGGAGGAGGAGGACCAGGAGGAGGAAGAAGATGAGGACTAGGAGGCGCAAAAACTACAGTTGCGCCTCTTCAACAGATTACTATATCGCGGCTGGAGCTGTGTACCTTACCTTGAAGTTTTTAAAAAAATTCAAAAAGGAAGTGGAGGCAAATAGAAAATATATTTACTGTGCTTGGAATTAAAATTAAGAGATTAGAGTTTTCTTACCTTTGTGTTTATCCCTTTTGTTTAATAACAGCAGCAATTCTAAGATACTTGGATCAAAGAAACACACACACTAAATGATTTTGAGTCATAAAGATTTTTCTTTTATGGGGAACCATTATCGAATATCTAATTTATTTTCTTTGTATAATTTTGATAGTTGTAATCACTAAAACATGAATTTCCATTACAATATGTTGAAAGAATGAGCTAAAGAACAACACAGAAAGACATACTATATAAAGTCAGAATCACATGGTCTGTAGCGCGATTCAGTCAAATAAGCGTATGATCTTGGAGAATCCTTAACTACATAACGAAAGTCCATGCACGAGGTCATTCCAAAAAACCTAATAAAGGGTTTTCCAATAAGAGGTGTTATTTTGATATTCAAAGAAAAGTACCATTTTTTAATATAAATGATCGGATGTTTATTTCATTATAAAGAGGAAGGTATGCCGTTAATAGTGGAAAATAACATCAGGCAAATGACCACCACGACCACGCTTACAGGACAATATCCTTTTCATGAAATTTTCCATAACCAAATCGCAAAGTGGCTGCCCTATGTCCTCGATAGCCTCACGAATTCCATCTTTGAGGTCTTGAATCGACGCTGGGCTGTTGGCGTAGACCTTCTCTTTCACGTGGCCCCAAAGAAAGAAGTCGCAAGGTGTTAAATCACAAGATCTCGGTGGCCAATTGTGATCACCTCTTCGAGAGATAACACGGTCCGGAAATTTTTTCCGTAAAAGATCAATGGTTTCGTTGCTTGTGTGGCACGTAGCGCCGTCTTGTTGAAAGTAAACGTTGTCCAGATCAATACCATCCAATTCCGGCCATAAAAAATCGTTAATCATCTCTCGATAGCGCAATCCAGTCACCGTAACTGTCGCTCCAGCCTCATTTTCGAAAAAGTAAGGTCCAATGACTCCGCCGGACCATAAACCGCACCAAACAGTCACACGTTGAGGATAGAGAGACTTTTCAACAATAACTCTTGGATTTTCTGAGCCCCAGATCCGACAATTTTGCTTGTTGACGAAGCCACCGAGGTGGAAATGGGCCTCATCACTCAAGATGATTTTTCGATGGAATTCTGGATCATTTTCATGCATTTCAACGACCCAATCAGCAAAGACACGACGTTGTTGATGATCGGCCGGCTTGAGTTCTTGTGTTAACTGGACTTTATAAGCCTTAAGACCCAAATCTGTATGCAAAATACGGTGTAATGACGTTTGTGGAATGGCTAATTCCAAAGAACGACGAGGAATGGACAAACCTGGGTTTTCTTTAACACTTTCGGCTACAACAGCAATATTCTCGGCTGTTCTTGAGTGACGTGCACGGGTTTTATTCTTCACATCACTAACTTGTCCCAAGAGCTCGAATTTTTTTCACCAATTTCTGTATTGCGGTCCGACAAGGTGCTTCACGGTGACCCAAAAATGTTCGAGTTTTACGAACCGTCTCTGCCAAATTTTCACCATTCTTATAGTGAATTTTAATAATTTCAATGCGTTGTTGAAGCGTGTATCGTTCCATATTTATTAATGGCGTAGTTTCTACTTGTCAAATGTCAAAAAATGATAGCTTCAAAAGTGACATCTACCGAAATAGCGGGCTATTCAAAATAACACCTCTTATTGGAAAACCCTTTATAAATAATTAGAATCCTGCCAACTATTTACCTCGCACGTAACAAAGCCACTTGATAAAATATTACTTTAATATTTTTGTATTGTTGTGGAGCCAAGCTTAGTTTTTCTGCTATCTGATTGATTTTTGAATGAACACTGATTATAATATTTGGTTGGCAAACATTTTTTAGAAATTCTATACAGTCTTGTAAAATATTGTTTGGGTGTAATCCTATAATTTTCACTAATAAGTGGGTTTTGAATAGTTTTTCCTCCTTTAATAATTTACAAACTCCTGAAATTCTATCGCTATTTATCAATTCATATGGAGTTTTATACTTACCTATTGATAATAGCTTCAAAAATTAACAAATTATTTCCAATATTTTCGTCTTGAGAATGGACTGTACAAGTAGAACTGCTATCATCATTTCGTTTTCATTATTAAATTCTTCTTTCTGGATTAATCGATATTTAGTTGTTCCATTTAGAAAATCAGCATTGGAGTTTTGTTTATCCTTTTTGTACGTATATTATTTCATAATTATTTTATACTCTTCGAGCTTGAGACGCCACCTAACTAATCGCAAATTTGGTTTCTTTAAATTAAATAAATAACCATATAGTCAGTTACTACAGTAAATTTTCGACCGAGAACATAGTGACTAAAATAGTTCCCTGCTCAAACAACGGCTAAACATTCCTTCTCTATAGTGGAGTATCTTGTTTCTGCCGAATTTAACGTACGAGAAGCCTATGCGATGGGTTTATCTTTGCCAATAGAGCCTTGTGAGAACACTGCTCCGATATCATAAGTAGTACTGGCATCAGTGGTAATAATAAATGGTTTTGTAAAATCAGGATGTTATAATACTGGTTCGTTTAACAAAGAATTTTGTAAAAAGTCGTATATTCTACTTTTCCGCCTTTCTTTAAACATTTTGTAAGTAATTTTGCAATTCGGGAAGAGTTTGAAATAAATTTTCTATAATAATCTGTGATTCCAAAAAAACTCTTAATTTCTTTTTGAGTTTTAACTAACGGTTGACCTGAGGTTGTTTTAATTTCGGAAAAGCAATGAGAAATTTGAACTTGATCCAATTTTACGTAACGTTTTATAAATTCTGAATTACGGATGCTACGACTGGCTTCGGTATCTACAAGAAATTTTGAAAATGGTTTTGGTAGAATAATATAAGATAAAACGTTCTTGCTTTCATAATTATTAATTTCGCGATTAACTAATCTACTTCCCAAGGTGGGCCTGCTAATTGAAAATTTTGTTCGTTATCAATGTGAGGTAGGTTTTCGAATGGATACGTGCAACATCCTTGATGTATAACTATCACTTTTTGTACACTGGCAGTTTTAACGGCGATCTTTAATTTTTTTCTCTTTCTGATGATTTGAAAGTTGGGTAACAACAATTTACAATATTAATGACAGAAAGGAAAAATCGTTTAATTAAGTAGTATTTTAGTTATTTATCTATTTAAATAAAAACACAAAAAATGTTCTATACGGTCCTCTTTTTAGTCATCACACGTTTATCTTTTTTGCAATAGCCTTGGTATCCATATCTCTTTTCTTATTTCTATACGTCTTACTTTAAAATGAAACGTTTAGATTCCTTTTCTTTTCTTATAATACGGCCTAGATGTTTAATGTTTTATAGGAGAATACATAGTATGTTCACAGAAGTTCTTTTAGCAATGCAATGTCTGCACTGAATACAATAGCACGTAATCAACTTCGTTTGCTCGAAACAAAGAAAGTTCATATTAGCAATACCTAATTTGCTTGCTAGGTGAACTTTCGTTATTAATCATCTTTTATGTTAGAAATCTAATCTACACTTTCAAGTTTTTAATTTTAGTCATTTCTACTGACACTCAAAAACAACTTGTTTAATTATGCGAAAACCATTTTGATTTTCAGATATGGTACCGTATATTTTTTACCATTCGCAAATTAGTATTACATAGTAACTTCAATACATATCCGTTTATAGAACCCAGAAGAAAAGGTAAAATAAAAAATCTTATATAAAGATAAAACTTTTATTATAGTTTACATATTATCAAAAACAACATTATACAGACAAGCAAGTAACAATGCTTACTTCTATGTTATTTAATGTAAGCGCACTGCGTTTTTGAATTATGAAGCTTATGAACGATAATACAAGAGTAACGTCAAATATTCTGAATTATATATATCATTGTACAAAATTATCTAATGATCGCAACGGCGCAGCGTTGATTAATTATTTGACTATGTTACTGCTGTTGTTACTGTTATTGTTCGTATTAGTTCTGAATATTTATATATTTTACTGTGTAACATATGGCAATCCAGAATCGAACCGTCTTTATCGATAAAACATATCAATTAATATATTGTTATTTTATAGTTATACATATATAATTACAATATAACATTCTAATCACAGGGTCAGAATTAAATCAACAAGCAGATGTAGGAAAAATCTAACCTACTATTGATAAAAGCCTTGAGCGAGTTAATAGAAAACCTATCAGAGATTGCTGCATTTTTAGCATAATTATGAAAACTAATAATAATTCCACAAGATTATATTAACGATATATCCAAGTTCAGGCCAATAACGTGCCTACAAAATTTTAACGCCCTATAAGTGTCTCATCCATTTGGAATAACTAAATAGACAGAGACAGACCTAGAAGATACTCAAAAAACGATTTGCCTACATACAGTGTGTCCACATTTCATCACTCACTAGTGGGATCTCGGAAATTGTAAGAGATACAAAGTCAGTTAAATTAGAAAAGATTTGGCTATTTTGGAGATAAGTTTACTTACGCCTTTGTTTTTCAAAAAAGTTCACGGTTTACTAGATATTTGCCAAAAACGAAATTATCTTATTTTTTTTAAAGTGAAATATTTCAGAAACGAGCAAAGATAGAAAAGAACAGCAAAGAGGATGTTTTAGAGAAATCACTCTGAAACACAAAAAAATATTTTCGCAATTGTCTTTTGTTTTACTTCGGCGGTGAAACGTAAATCCAAATTTTTTTAATGGAACGCCTGCTTGATTTCCATATTACTGAACTGCACGCCTTAAATGCTTTTCAGTGATACATGGTTTGACATAGCTATTCTTTTGTTTTACCGAGTTATGAAGTGAAAATCATTTTTCATCATAGTGTGCCATGACATCTAACACACAAAGTCGTGGAGTTTTATCAAAGAAATTCATTTGTTATGCAAAAATTGCTAAAACAAAATAAATAAGCTTTTATGGGGAATTAGCTGCTTATTTGATGTTATCTGTGAATGCTCAGTAAAGTATCTTAATTAGCGTCTTTTGTTTTGTTTTAGCAATTGTTACATAACAAATGTAATTTTTCTGACAAAAATCAATGATTTTCATATGTTTAAAGCCATGGCACACTAAGAGGGAAATTATTTTTATTTAAAAAAAAAGTAAAATAATTTCGTTTTTAGCAAATATGTAGTAAGCCGTGAACTTTTTTTGAAAAAACAAAAGCATAAGTAAACTGATCTTCATAATAGTCAAATCTTTTCTCTTTTAACCGACTTCGTATCTCTTACAATTTCCGAGATTCCAACAGTGAGCATCGAAATGTGGACACACTGTATGACAAAATTCACACACCATTACCCTAAATCGTCTACAGAAAGAACATGGATAATTTACTCAGAAAATTTTATACAACAAACAATATACGACCCATAAAGGAAAATGCCTTTCTACAAAATTGCATTTTGAAATGCACGTCGCAGATATGATTGATTATACGATTCCAACCCTAAGGGAAGCAAAAGTTCTGAAAAACTAGCCTGCTAAGGAAACACTTGTAAAGCATATCGACTATAAAGTTTCGTTTTTGTTTTAGTTTTCACGACACTTTCGTGGAGTTATTTGAAGTTGTTCTTCGGTATATTTAAATGCAGTTTTCACGTCGTTCTTATATCTTGTTGTCCAAACATATTGTACACGTAGCCTCATAAATGAAACCTTAGAGTATCACTTTCGTCTTGGTTTTAAAATCCATAAAAATGTAAAATAAAAGAGTAGTAACTTTCAAAATAATATACAAAGAAAGAACAATTGCCAAGCTTACCTACAATATTGCATTAAGGTAAATGAAAATGACAGAGTTCTTGATCTGGCAAATAAAAATTTAAATGCAGCTATTGACACTTGTATACAGGGTCCGGAAAAAGTCCCGGCACGGCCTCGTTATTTCTAAGCGGAAAGATATATATTTCTAGAGATTTCAGTGACTTTTTAGAACTAAAAATACTACATCTATTAAAATAAGATTCGACTTTAACAATTACTTGGGAGTCACGGTTGTTTATGTAATGAAACAAATGAAACACCTATTGGTGATTTTAACATAAATAACTATTTAGAGTGAGTAATGATCTGGGTATTTTAAGAACTGAGTCTATTATCATTCATTAAAGCCAATTGCATGATCAATGATAACACTGTCACTTACATCGATGTTGGCAATTTTAAGCGACACTTTGAGATTTAAGCAAGATCGTCTCGCATATGCGTTCAATTTCGTCTTACGACATATATTTTCACTAACAGAAAAGTTTAGATTAGTCAAATGAGATAACCCTTCAAAATCTCTACCAGACAGTTTAGGAATGCTATTATTTCCTAAATGCACTACATTCAAGGTAGGAGACTGGAAAGCAGTTTTATCTATTGTATTAATTCTGTTATTTACTAAATATAGTTCGCGTAAACCATTGACGACAGAGAAGGCGTTTCTTTCGATACATTCAATTTTATTATCTGATAAGGATAATATTTCAATTGTTGCATTAAAAAAGGTTTTGCTGAGAATTATTTTTATTTTATTATAATCTAGATAGAGTTGACGTGTTCGTAGGCCGCGAAATGCTTTGGATTCAATAAATATGATGTCATTTAAAATTAAACTTAACGTGTCAAGGGTTAACTCCGCAAAAGCATCAGTACCAATCTTAGTTAACTTATTATAAAACAACTTAAGCATACGTAAATTATTTAGGTTTCTAAAAGTGAAAGGTTCGATAATTTTGATTAGATTATCTCCTAAATACAATAATTCGATTTTGGTTGCCGAGAAAGAATCGCTTCCGATTTTTGTAAAATTGCTACTGTGCACGGACACCTGTTGTAAATTTGTTGTATCAATAGCTTTTATATCACGAACTCCATGACCGGTAAACCTACGAACTGATTTACAAAAAGTGGGGTAAGTACTTAGTTCAGAATAAGCAAGATCAATTTCCGTAAGATTACAAAGTTTATCGAAAAGTCCCGGTTCAATATATTTAATTGGGTTGCCCCTCAGATATAGGATCTCGATTGTCGAACTAGGCAACACGTGCATATCTACTCGAGTAATCAAATTATGATTTAAATTAAGGTAAGTGAGGTTTTTTAAGTCCGTAAAAGAGTCGGGCTCTATAGTTTTGATGCGGTTTTTCATCAAATCAAGTGTACGAAATGACGATCCCGAAAACATATTTTTTCGGATGCTAGTCAAGTTATTGAAATCCAAGAGTAGTTCGTCGAGATTGTTGCTTCCATTAAAAGCGTTGGGTTCAATTTCTCTAATATCATTAAAAGGTATGTTTAGTATTTTAAGTGAATGTATGGAAAATGTGTTCGAATAAATAATGCCAAGTTTGCTAGATCGCAGCGACAAGTGTGTTAGGTAAGTTGCATTGTAAAAGGCATTACTTTCAATTTCTTTAATTTGATTAGAATGCAGATACAGTTCGGTAATTTTACTTCCGCTAAATGTGTTATCATAGATCTTAGTTAGCCTGTTATTCTGCAGATAAATCTTTACAACGTTTCGGAGATCTATAAAAGCAGCATTTTCTATAATTTCTATTTCATTATTACCTAAATCTATTTCCTGTACTGAAGAGTGCGCAAAAGTATAATTGACTATTTTTGACAGTTTGTTTTTAGCTAGAGAAACTTTGTAAAGATGCTTCAAGCTAGCGAAAGCTTTCGGTTCAATAGTGTCGATCTGATTTTCATCTAAAAATAATTTCTTCACAGTGGAATTCGCGAAGGTGGTTGTATTGATTCTGTGTATCTTGTTTTTTTGTAAATTGATAAAATGAAGTTGACTTAAATTGTAAAATGATTTCGGTTCAATTGTTACAATTTTATTTTCATGTAAGTACAATTCTTGGAGAGAACTTGGAAACATAGAAGCAGTGATTGTAGTTAGTTCGTTTCGTACTATACCCAGCTTGCGAAGATGTCTTAGACCGTATAAACCCTTAGATTCAATTGTTGCAATGTTGCCGTTTTCCAGTAATATTGTGTGAAGTGGAAACGCTGAAAAAGGAATGTATTTGTTAGTTTCGGCTTGTTTGCTATACTGTTTCTTTTTTATATTCCTGCTTTCCTTTGTTTTGTGCAAAGGACCTTACAAAATAATATAAGAGGGCTAGTAAAAAATTAAATTAAGAAGCGTTTTCAATACAGCGTGTTTTCGGAGGAATCTTTCAGACTTCAAGGATGTCTTTCTTAAAAATTTAAAACAAAACAGTTACATCAATATATGTATGTAGGTCTGAGTAGGAAAAGTTAAGAAGTAATGGGCTATTAAAAACTGCACACATCCCGAAGATAATAATTTTTACTCAGATAAGTTACAAGCTAATGAATACATAACTTAATGAAAGCTGCAATAGCTCCTCAAAATAGTCACCTTTTATCCATGTATTTGTTTTGATAAGGATAGAAGCCGTAACCGGGAAGACAAAGATCACCGCGTTTACGACAGTTTTTTGTTGGAGGCCGTTGGAAAACTGATTCGACGGTTGCTTGCAATAAAAATTAGACTGAAATTTAGCATTTGACATTTGAGGTACTCCACAGGTCAAGTCAACTGATTTCCTGATTTCTAGAATACTTTAGCTGTTTTCGGTTTACGATTACTCAAGATGATTTACTACCCATGAATTTGACAACTAAATCTGCCAAAATAAATTAAAGATACTTTTAAAAATTGTTTAAAAATTGCTGCAACTTGGGGACTTTTTCAATAGATCATCCAATTATGTAAATGAAACGTGTTCAATTAGTACGTTTATTTTATCGAAAAAGGCAATAAGCAGAATTTAGGCGGTTAGTAGGATAAAGTTATATTTTAAATGTTCTGAATGTGGTTTTAGGCATTAGTAGCTGGATCACTCGAATATCTTTGTGCAGATACAATATAATGCTTGATTAATCAGGAATCTATGAGATTATCCATTTTCTTTATGTTTATAGGCACCCCTTTATTGAATAGGTTTCCTGTTTTGGAAAGTTTATTATTTATTCTTAAATTCATAAGTTCATTTTTAATAATTTATATGTTTCATTCACGCGTTCCTTTTGTTGTTGTTGACGCGTGAAAGCTGCATAAAAATTAGATTTGTAACGTGTAGTCTTTTTATCTCAGTTCCTACGAATCTAGGAAGAATTCCCGTTAACTAAAATGCGACAATAACTTGACTAAATAACTTTTTGGCCAAGATGCGAAATATGCTAGCCATTGAAAACGTACTACATTATGTAGATTGTACATACATACACATTTTTAGGTATTTTAAGAATTCTACTGCAGATGGTGATTTGCCGCTCTGAGCGGGCTATCTGAATGCAGAAGGTATACACTGACGGGCAGAAATAACTGTAAGTGATTGTTAGAATATTTCTTGCTCTTACTTCAATATTCTTTATTTGGCTGTCTTAGCTTAATACGTTCTGCAGTAAAATAATTGTTTGGCTACAATTATTTTATTTGAGGATCTATTAAGCTAATACAATCAAATAAAGAATAACTGTAAAAGTAAAAGTAAAATTAAGCATCAGTATTTGTAAATTTGCAAATTCCATAGTTAACATCAATTGATGCGCTTTTAAATTTGTAGAGCTTGTAAGCGTATACATATTTGTAAATTAATTAACAAAATAAAAAATGATCCCCTAACTTAAATTATATTAGAAGCATGAGAGAAGTAGTTATTTATGCACTAAGGAAGTAAAATAAGGTGTTAATTTCAGTATTGGATGTCACTCGACGCAACCGAATGGAGCCGAGAGCATATTTCAATGGAGCTTGAGGTGGGTTCGGTTTCTAATTAACTTAACTGGTTGTCTCTTTTTAAGGGCGCCATCATTGCTTTATCTTCTGAATGCTACCAAGTTACTTACCGTAGGCAAACTAGAGAACCTAAGGTTGATGATGGTTACTCGAAACCGAAACGTTGTACAGGAATTTTGTTAGCGCATTTTAATAGAGAACAAAAAGTCGCAATGGGAAAGTGGTTTTAGTTTTCCGATATCTCTTTAAATAAAAGAAAGAAGAAATAATAACGAAAATCGAGAAATCTACTTTTTTTAAAATATCTCTGAAACTATTCAAAATATGTAGATTTTGCAAACGCCAAGAAAAAGGCCCTATAAATAGCCAACTTTCATCCCGTTTAACCGATCCTGTATATCTTACCGTTTCCAAGATCCTCATTCTGAGCATCCTTACCTTGGACACACTGTATACTATACAGTAACAGCCAAAAAGTACGTACCAAATGGGAAACATTTTTATTTTTGATTGTTCTGAAAAACTCTTTGCGACAATAAGTTGTACATGTCCAAAAACTAATTACATACATACTTTGACTTAAATCGAAAACCGTCAATATTTTTGAAAGTATAGGTATTTTAGGTGAGATTTTAATGTAGTAGAGAAACTATCACCAGATGAGAAGCATGGTATGAAAAGCGAAGTATACTATAGTGTTTGTAGCGCCTTAAAAGTTGCCATACATGCTTCGGTGTTCGAAAACATTAACTTTTAAACATACGATAGGTAAATATTTGTACATCTATTTAACAAAAGCAGTTTTTTCCAATTTTAGAAGTCTAAATAATATGAAAATTATTAACTGTTTTTTAGGCCTAACATACATACCTCTATCATAAATAATTTTATTAGGGTCCCCAGACGATAACGTAGAGAAATTTGAATTCAAAGTTTGTATTTCCTGAAGTTGCGGAAGAAATCTCAATTCATTTATTGTAAGATTTGACATATAACAGTCTATCAGTTCTAACCGTTCAATTATCCATGCTATATCTCCATACGGTAACAAGGTCTCATCAATTTGCTTTCTCAGTTCTTCATTTGTTGTGATATCAGTGCAAGTTGTTACATTTTGCTCACGTACTACATTGTAATCGCATTCTTGTAAATTGCCCTCTCTTACGCAGAGCGATATCACAATTAGCAAATACAATAGCATCCTTGGTAATCCTGAAAAACCAAATATTTTCAGTACTCATAATATTAGTTTTTCGGTAAAAAACTAATTAGACGATCAACATTATTTTATTTAAGGTAGTATATCCGGTACAATCCGGTGATGTTATTGATACAAAAGAAAGGTTTTTAGAAAAAGTTGTATTTTCATCTGTAGTATGTTTTTAAAACATTTTAATTTAAATTAAAATAAAACATCAAAGTTACTACCTACATACAAAAGGAAAAGTTATATTTTGCTTTTGGTACCTTTATCATTTTTGTGTTTTCTAATCCATTAAGATAGTATGTTCGTACACCAACTTTTATATAGAATTTAATGAAATCGCGTGTGCACATAAAGAATAACCTTCTTTTTCAAATAGCTGAACTTGAAAATCTTAGCTCCGTTTAATAGTGGAGGTATTCGCGATCAAAGTATGCACTTTTTACATGCTTTGCATAAATAGTGCACCGTAAATATTTACTAAATCTCCATGTTACTGTGAATACACCTTTATAATATTTTCCAGCTGAGTTCAAGGCTGCAAAAGAGATGTAAGGGGGGAAACAATGTAATGTTTATTTTGAACGCAAATTATATTATTTGCCTTTTTGGTACACAAAAAATGAAATTCAATTCTTAAAGAACAACTTATTTATTTTGAATAAAAATCGAATATATTACAACAAGACAATTATCAACCCAAACAGTTACTAACTTATTCTTGAATATTTCCACTATTTGATACATTTCTTATCAATAACAATTATGACTTCTGTTAGTGTGATACAAATATAGAAGTTCGAAACATAACATTATTGATTAGGAAGGGATGTTCTAAATAAACAATTCCAATTATGAACAACATTAAAGATAAATTAAAAAACATAATTAAAATATTCGAATATTAACCAATAATTAATAGGTAAATTACAATATTATAATTCGCATATTTCTCGAAAACTCACATATTTATACGTTGTTTATTTGTCGGTTAATTTTATAGTCTTGTTTTGATTTAGTGTAAAGAAATAATTACTTTGCTTGGCCTTTACGTAACAAAAAAATATACTGTTGCTTAACACTTTTTGCACTGACAGTAATAACTAAATTTATATTTCCGTACGGAGACAAGGTATCATTGATTCGGTTTCTCAGTTCTTCATTTGTTTTGATATGAGTACAAAATATTACATTTTGTTGATATTCTACATTGTAATAGCATTCTTGTAAATTGCCCTCTCTTACGCAGAGCGATATCACAATTAGCAAGAGACGAATAAAGCTTGCTTGAGGGTAATTAAATTTTGGGAATGCCCACGTTTTACTTCTTGTCATTGCAAATATTGCCTCGAAATCAGTTTTTTTATCTTTTAAGAGATAAGGGAACGAATAAGCAAAATACTTAAAAATATTTAAAAATTGTATTAATAATTTGATATTTTAGTTGTTCACAAGTTACTCTTCGAGTAAATGAGTGTATTTAATATGTTATGCAAAGGCAATTTCATTTCAACTTTGATAGATACGCTCTTCGCGTCCACACTAGGTACACACAGTGCAGTGGTCTGAACTACAGTAATACCCCAATAAAATGAAATTGCTACTTTCTTAAAAGCGTTGTAGTTCTTTTGAATTTAATAAAAGTTCCACTTGTTCCTATTATTTTACTGTATATTTTGTTTTACATCGACCGGACTAACTAGCTTGAAGTTTTATATTAGACTGTCACCTTATGAAATTTTTTACAATTAAGAAACTGTTATCTAGGATAAACAAAGCTAAGGTTCGTGTTTAAAAACAATATAGAAATCTTTATACTAATGAAATGATTCGTAGTTTTATTTACCTATCTGAGGCACAGCTATATGCACTATCCAATTTTAGATCTGTAGAAAACTAAATAATTATTCCAAATATAGCATAAGTTTATAGTAGTATGTACTGAAAAAAGGTCGCTTAAAACACGCCGGTGCTGTATAAATTGACTACCGAACTAACAAATTCATTAAATTGCGGGTTCTATATAAATTTAGTTATAGCCTTTAACTATTTTAAATGAACGTATTTAGTACTTACTTGCTGTAACTGTATTATTGTTATAACTTGAAGAATTATGTCACAATCTGTCGAGTGCCTTGCTACAGGAGGGTAGCATGTACTATAAAATGCTACTTAGTCTTATAAACAAGTTGTTCTAAATAACACACTGTATTTTGTTATTCTAATGCTGAAAATGGATTGGTATCTTAGCAAATTTGGGATGGCAGATGAAGCAAAATTGTATACTGAAAATGAGTGGGGAAATATAAATATATATAGTTATAAAGTTGTTTGTATATCCTGTAGGTTTTTTTGTTTAATCTTTAATTAGTAGTTATTACTTATATATTCCTGGGCGTCATTCCACCTTCAATCAGATTGTTTTACCCGGATGTCTCCTACCTTTCTAAAATTTGTTTAACGTGTTTTATACGATAAAACATTATCTCATATTTATAAATAAGCTTTTCAGTGACGTATTCGCATGTTTTATTGCGTTTAGAAGCATTCGGATAATATTAATTTAAAAACTTGAAAATTGATTTTTGTCAAGTATACCACTTTGAGAAATTCTAAAAAAATTAGGTCGTTAAGGCATTAGATGTTCTACATCTTCTGAAATTATTAGGATGTAACTTCTACACGGAGTGTCTAAAGTTATATGTTCACCCCTATATAGTCTTATTTTGAAAGATAGAAGTGTGAAATTTAGAAAATGTTATTATTATCATATACAATTTATTTCCAAACAAGTCAAAGAAATGGCAATGTGAAACACTTAGAAAATCAAGAAATACTAGAAATAGGCCCCGCTAAACCGACCCTCCTTTTGAAACAATTACAGTAACTGAAAAAGAATAAACTAACGGGCATAACCCAAAAGAATAGAACCACTACCGCCCACGTCAATAATGTCAAACCATCAAGAAAATCCTTTCCTTTACAGAAACCTACTCGTCTGAATCATCCTGATCAACCGCCAAGCCCTGCGACTCGTCCGGATAACCAGTAGTGGCTACTTTCAAGAGCCGCTAGGCCATTCCTTTCTATTTTACATTAATATCAACGGCATAGAGATCGTTCATAGGCAGATACTAACAAACTCGGTTGTTATAGGAACATCTTTTTCACAAAATTCAACAGACAAGTTAACCCGAAATTTTTGTTACCAGCTCAAAACCTTTCGCATTGAAATTGAAAATCACCTCTATAAATTCAATCACGATAGATCAAAAAAAGCCCTTATGAACGTTCCAGGTAAAATGATTAGATTTATCACAGGCAACCTCGATGATGACGATCTTCAAGGTATCAAACAGCATCTCGATAAATTATACAATAACAATAAGATCGAAATTGAGCAAATTGATCAGTTAACGTGTCAAGGAATTTGTTCTAGAATTTCTTTTCGAGAACGCCATCAACGCTCGTAATTTCATAACAAAACTTTCTAACGTAAATGAAATAAGCTTTTTGCTTCAAAACGGATTCGTACTAAATGCACTTCAGGTTATAGAAACAACCACTAGCTTTGCATAAAATAAAATAACGAATTTAAGCCTAATCACTTTCACAGAGCTAATAGAACTTCAAAAGTATCTAGAGAAAAATTATAATTCAGATTAATTACCTAATACTAGTAGACTCCATTCACTTATACAAGCTACTCGAATTTTTCAAATTGACAATATATGGAACAGAGAAAGTAACTAACTAACCTTAAACTACCCTTTATCAAACCACTAACAGCCTCCTAAATCTGTCCTTTAATGAATCACCAAGAAATAGTACTCATTCCACCAAGAGACTACTATTAGTCCACTCATTAGGTGCTCAAAAACAGCAAATAAAAGAAAGTTTTGGTGGAGTTTTGATTTTTGGTACTATATGGTATTTTGGGTTGCAGAACACAAATCAGAGGTTTGCCAACAAAAATTTTCTCGGGAAATAGGTTTTTTCCCAAAAACGTGTAAAAAACGGACTTTTTTCGCTTTTTTTTAAAATAACTCCGAAACTATACATTTTACGTGAAAGTCGATTCTATATGAAGCTAAAGAGAATACGATTTCCTACATTTTATGTATTTGAGGTTTTTTTCTCCGGTTAATAGTTTACCCGCGAGAGCGTCGCGAAAATGGGTGTCAAAAGCCAAAACTCCCAATAACGGGAATTACGACACTGTACGTAGATTTAACACGAAAACTATCCATTTTACCCAAATGTTCACCATGTATTATATTAAAGGTGATGTAACTGACTATATTTTATGTATCTGAGATCAAAGATTTTGGTGCTAGCGCGCGTAGAATCGATCAGACAAAAAAATGTCTGGGTGCTGCTAAATACTTTATTTACAGATATTGAGAGCTTACAGTAACATTAGTAGTAAAAAAGTAATATTAATTATTTATATTAATTTCCGCCTTCTTCTAGAAGGTCTTGGCTGGTCATCGACATCTGAAACAAGACATAGATGTATGGAATTAGTGGGTGTACTTATTACTTCAAATATTGTAAAATATATTTTTTCGTAATGGTAAATATTTCATACCTTCTGGCATGGCATATTCATCTTCCATTAAGTCCACTGGTTCAACGGGTGGGCAATCCATTTCCAGCTCGATTTCGCTGTCCAATTTGTCATCTTCGTCCTCACCCACCACTACGTTATTTGTACAGCCTCCCTCGCAGTTGAGACACATGCTGGAGCAGCAATGCCCTGCCTTCCTGCGCCCACAATTGCGCTGGCAGTTCTTCGTACACCGAAAAAAGTCCGTTTTTACACGTTTTTTGGAAAAAAAAAGCTATTTCCCGAGAAACTTTTTGTTGGAAAACCTCTGATTCGTGTTCAGCGACCCAAAATACCCTATAGTACTAAAAATAAAAACGCCACCAAAACTTTCTTTTATTTTCTACCAAATGCCTGGACTATATACAAAACTCAACAATTTTAACAACTTCTTACTTAATGGTGGTCTAACAGTATTAAGAGGGAAACCTTTACCGTACGTTTTTACTACTTCTTTAGTGAACGATTTGGTAAACAAGTATGAATCTGCGCAGTTGCCTAGTAAACTAGGATGCAAAAGCGCTGATTGGAATTTCATCAAACTGTTCACTTTTTCTTGTGCTTCTTACCTTGGGATAATTTTCTCTAAGATGTCATCTTACCAGCGATAATAGTTTATCCTCGGTAATCCTTGGCTCGTAAAATTTTTCTCTTATTTCTTTTTTAGAACAAATACTATAAGCCGTAAAAATGTACACGAAACGAAGTATTTTTAATTTTCATAAAATAAACGTTTAGGGTTTACCTCCAAATTTTCCATGTTCTTTGATAACATCAAGATGTCTATACCACTGATGTACGGTACGTTGTGGTAAGAATCTCCTTATTAAAATGTAAACTAGCAGCGCAGTGAAATACGCAATTAACTTCGTTTAAGAGTGTTTGCCGACTTTGTTCGTTTAATCCCAAATTCGGGAGTGCCTTCCATAAGAATAACTTTGTCGAGAAAGTTAGGATCTTCTTCCTTCAGTTCGCCAAATAGCTAATCAAAATTGTTGTTAAAATAGTTATTTAATCATTGAATAAGTGATTAAAAAAAACTCACAATAGGATGAAATAATTCCGCGTATCTCTCTTTAGCACTTTTGCCCTTCTTTTCGCGAACTTTGCATGTTCTTATCAATTTTTCTAAAATCAGTCTTCCCAGAAAGCCTGTTGTTCCTATTATAAAATACGGTGGATTTCTCATGGAATTGTCTATCTCGTAAGCTCGTCTGATATCCTCACTTCTTTCTCTGTTTAATAGCGTTTTCCAGCTATTCTGCGCACTACTTTCGTCTCTGTTGTTTCTAACATTTTTCTTGTTTTGGTCGTCTCCGGTCTGGTTTCCACCGTGTAAGCTAATATAGGTCTGATTGCAGTCTTGTAAATACAGGATTTGGTTTCGATTAGAAGATGTTTCTTCCGCCATATTGTGCTGTTTAGACTTGTTGCCGTCCTTGCCTCTTTTATAGCTTGCCTTCTTACTTCCTCGTCGATGTCACCAATTCCGGATGTTTCTATACCAAAATACTTAAATTTTATGACTTGCTCTACAATCTTATTATCAACAACTAGCTTACACCTAATCGGTGTCTTAGCAGTAGTTCTACATTTTGTTTGTGCTGCTGATACGGTCATATTAAATTTTTTGGCTGTTTTATCAAATTGATGCAGCAGTCTTTAAAGATCGTTTTCATTTTTTTCTGTTAGTACTGCATCATCGGCGTAGAATGGGATTTTTATTTCTTTGTCCCCCATTTGGTATTCTCACAGTTTGCGAATATTTGCTTTATTATTTTATCCATTTCCAAATTAAACAGAATCGGTCTTAGAGAGTCTCCATGGTGAATTGCGTTGCTTACTGGTATTTGTTCTGTGAGTTCTCCATTAATTTTTAAGCCTTTTCTAAGTCAGTGAAGCACATAAAGGTTGACCGATCGTTTAGTCAATTGCCTTACAACAAACACGGTGACCGTACAGGACCTTCCCGACCTTAACCCTTGTTGTTCATCTGCCAATGGGATGTTTTTATTATTATCTTATTTGCTATAATCTTTGTCGTCACCTTTAAGGTAGTGCAAAGAAAATTTATGCTTCTGTAATTCGATGGTGTGTTTTTGTCGTACTTGTTCGCCAAACATCTGAGATTCTTTGCTGAGACAATATCTTGCAAATTTCTATTGTCAATTGTTGATTTAGGACTTCTTTGCCATATTTGAGCAGCTTATTGGAGATGTCATCTGGTCCTGAACTTTCTCTATTCTCGAGTATTTGCAGGGCTGTATCGGTGTATTTTTGTTCTATCAAAGCGCCGTCGTTGATTACTGTTTTTGGTGTATTCGATTCCGTATTAGTTTCGTTTTCTTTTTGTAAAGTTCCTGTAGGTATTTAACCCAGGTGTTTTCTCCTATGTGGCTAGTACTGTCTCTTTTTTTGACTTCTGATAAACCGCCATATCTGTTTTCGGAGCCCATAAAAATCGTTCTCTATCCTTTTTGAGAAAATTCCCCAGTACTCGTTTTCGATTTGTCTGACTAGCGATTTAGTGTCATTGCGAATTCCTTGTATTTATCATATGATTCTGCTGTTTGTGCAGTCTTATATCTTAACTAAGCTTTCTTCTTCTTTTGGCATCGTTCCTTGATTTTTCTGCAAAACCATTGTGTTTTATTTGGTCCTTGTTTTTTTGTTTTAAAATTAAAATGAGGTTTAGTTTTAATAAATGAGCTACCGTAAGTATTACCAAAAGAGTACTCAAATTAGCAAACGATAATGTATTAGGTGCTTGCTCCCGAAAAATCTTACAAATATCTGGGGTTAGTGTAACACCAGGAACTAAGCCACACAGAGATGGAACAAGAACTTGGAGAAAAAGTATCAAAATCGTTTTAGAAAAGTTTTGAATACCTCCCCTAAATGTTTGTAATTTACGGTGATTAATACCTGAACTGTCCTCACTCTGACATACCCTATCCGTTTCGAACGGTAACATGAAGTAAAACATACTTAGACAGTCCTGATTGTCCAGCACGAAGAACCTTAATGAAAGTTATGTATTTACATCCCACTTACTTAGTAGAGCGTTTATACTTACCTATAAAAGTCGGAAGACGTGGTTTGCTTATTGAGACATGTAGATCATTGGACGTTTGACTTTTATTGGGAAAAAAGTTCTTACAAATGACCGTCAACCAATAGGGGACTTAGAAATTGCATTACATGAAACAAGGAAATAAAAATCAAAAGAAATGGAAGCTAGATATTGCATTCAGAATTTTATGTAGAATTCAAACAGGTAAAAATATACCGGACGTCTCATTTAAAATAAGAAAGTTGATGTAATTATCTATGTGAATAAAAATAGTGGCATTAGTAAATATGTAAACATTTTAGCATTTTTGAAAAGAAAAGATGAAGATTACCGACCTAAAAAAGTATAACCACAACGAACTCCGTTTTGTTACATTTTTCAAATTTCGGCGGCCGAAGAGATATCAAAAAACGTTGTCTTTAGTTTTCAATGTAGAATCCAAATCTGAAGTTAAGATTTCAAAAAAAAAATGCAGACATTCAGACATACTTCGCAAATTCAGTAACGACTATTTCTGAGTTCGTTGACCAGTTGGTATAAACACTATGGGAGCAAAACCTAAAAAATTGCCAGTTTTCTGGACCTTTTTAATCCCAATGAATTTACCGTCTACTGTTTTCGTCGGTGTTCAGCTTCTCCATGGGCAGATGCCGGAGCCAATATGTCAATGTTGGAAAGACATGGAGGTTGGCGCTCTTCTTCCGTTGCCGAAGCATATGTTGAGAATTCTTTGGAAAACAAAAATTTTATTGCAAAGTGTTGTAGGTGTTGTCATATAATTAGTTTATATAAGTCAATATCAAGTAGGTCGATGAAAAACAATGGAATCGAAGTTTTTGCTAATAAAAAAATGTCAAATTATTTATTATTTTAAATATCATAAACCCACGTTATAACACAAAGAAACATCTAAGTGAAAAAGAAGGTGCTTCCAAAAAAGCCAAAAGTCTCTGAAAAGGAGCCCGTGAATCTTCCAGACGCATTAACCTCTGTTTGTGACAGATGTAAAAAATCAAATTGCTCACATTTAAAAATGGACTGTATTTTATTTCCGTAATAACATAAATACTTGGTACTACAAACATGAACGTACAAAAGGTTATAATAAAAATGAATCAATTTGCAATTCAATTCCCATTTAAGGTCAAATGCCCAAAAGGCAGAATTGACATGCAATACTTATTTTACATTATCTTATCTCATTTCTATAACTCCAATCTATTTCAAATGTTTAGGGTTTTAGTTGCATGCACTGTTACATCCCAGACTTATTTATGTTGGTGTCACTATTTCTAGTTAAACATTTCTCACTAGAAAATCTTCTGTCAAATGAATGTCATATGTCAAAATAGGGTTAAAATGCAGTAAATTCGTTTTTATGTGCAAATCATTTTGATTACAATTAATATTGAAGTAATAAACACTAAAAATAAATTTTCATTCCAAATAATAAACAAACGACAAAAGGTAACTCTACGATATGCAAACATTTACCTTTTTTGAATGACAATCTAACCTCTGATTTTAAATAAAAACATAAATAACAATACTGTCAACATTTCTCAATGAAAGATTCTAGTGTTGAGAAGGTTTTGTTACCAACACAAATTTAACAGAAATTGTAGAAATGAGATAAACTGTAACAACAAATTGCTACTACGCTCCCAACAATATTAGCCATCTATATTGGCAGTAACAAAAAATTCAAATCAAAACTAAAGGGTTTTCCAATAAGAGGTGTTATTTTGAATAGCCCGCTATTTCGGTAGATGTCACTTTTGAAGCTATCATTTTTTGACATTTGACAAGTAGAAACTACGCCATTAATAAATATGGAACGATACACGCTTCAACAACGCATTGAAATTATTAAAATTCACTATAAAAATGGTGAAAATTTGGCAGAGACGGTTCGTAAAACTCGAACATTTTTGGGTCACCGTGAAACACCTTGTCGGACCGCAATACAGAAATTGGTGAAAAAATTCGAGCTCTTGGGACAAGTTAGTGATGTGAAGAATAAAACCCGTGCACGTCGCTCAAGAACAGCCGAGAATATTGCTGTTGTAGCCGAAAGTGTTAAAGAAAACCCAGGTTTGTCCATTCCTCGTCGTTCTTTGGAATTAGCCATTCCACAAACGTCATTACACCGTATTTTGCATAAAGATTTGGGTCTTAAGGCTTATAAAGTCCAGTTAACACAAGAACTCAAGCCGGCCGATCATCAACAACGTCGTGTCTTTGCTGATTGGGTCGTTGAAATGCATGAAAATGATCCAGAATTCCATCGAAAAATCATCTTGAGTGATGAGGCCCATTTCCACCTCGGTGGCTTCGTCAACAAGCAAAATTGTCGGATCTGGGGTTCAGAAAATCCAAGAGTTATTGTTGAAAAGTCTCTCTATCCTCAACGTGTGACTGTTTGGTGCGGTTTATGGTCCGGCGGAGTCATTGGACCTTACTGTTTCGAAAATGAGGCTGGAGCAACAGTTACGGTGACTGGATTGCGCTATCGAGAGATGATTAACGATTTTTTATGGCCGGAATTGGATGGTATTGATCTGGACAACGTTTACTTTCAACAAGACGGCGCTACGTGCCAGACAAGCAACGAAACCATTGATCTTTTACGGAAAAAGTTTCCGGACCGTGTTATCTCTCGAAGAGGTGATAACAATTGGCCACCGAGATCTTGTGATTTAACACCTTGCGACTTCTTTCTTTGGGGCCACGTGAAAGAGAAGGTCTACGCCAACAGCCCAGCGTCGATTCAAGACCTCAAAGATGGAATTCGTGAGGCTATCGAGGACATAGGGCAGCCACTTTGCGATTTGGTTATGGAAAATTTCATGAAAAGGATATTGTCCTGTAAGCGTGGTCGTGGTGGTCATTTGCCTGATGTTATTTTCCACTATTAACGGCATACCTTCCTCTTTATAATGAAATAAACATCCGATCATTTATATTAAAAAATGGCACTTTTCTATGAATATCAAAATAACACCTCTTATTGGAAAACCCTTTATGTGTTGGGATTGTTTCCAACACCGTCATTTTCGATTGATATTTACAAGAAAATTCATCAGGCATTTTAATCTTCTTCGTCAACAGATAATGTTAATTTGTGTAATTTACATAATTGTATTATAAATATTTATAATAAATAAAACGTTTCTGTAAATTATTGTTTATTCATTTAAAATAAAATTCAAAGTCAACTTTTATAACCATTCTAAGAAAAAGTTGTTTTCGGCTATAAGAATTACTTAATAAATCCTGGAATTTTTGCAAAATATTTACAGACTATTTTTTTAATAACAATCTTGGAATGTCTGATTATAAATGGTGTAGGTTTTCAATCCTCTTTATCTTTCTCTTTCTAAACGGAAAACGGACAAGTATTACACGTTGTTATATTTATCCAGAACGATTTTAGTAAATGGATGAATTAAATAACGCTCTGTATTTGTTGACTCTTTCAGAATGTTACATTTTTAAGGCTTAAAGTATTTTTGAGTAGTTTTGTAGTTTTTTCGCTGAATGAAGGACCAACTGAACAATAAATTATGAAATAATTATGAAATAGCATTAAAATAACAAACAATAAATTATTTTTAATCAATAGTTATAAAAAATATTAGATACCAAAAAGTCTAAAAAACTATCATTTATTTACAGATGTGAAACCTCTCTTAGTAACACCAATTATCAAATTAACATCATACAAACAAATCGAGTTTTTGATAATGATTATCATAATAAAAAAACAATTTGTCTGCTCACATTTATTTAAACATTGTGTTGGAGCCGACAAGTTAAAGGTAAGCAACTTCATTCTCATTTAAAATTATTCAATTATTTTAATCAAGAAGCAATTTGACCATTTCCGTCTGCAAACTTTTTGTAGCATTCAGGTCTTTATGCGTCGAAATTCCCCCGTCTAAAACAAAAATTCCAGCTGCTAGACTTGATTTGCTACCTTTGTATTTTATTCCAATGAGCTACTCATAATTAATTTCATTTATAATCGTTCCATTTCAGATTAAAAAAGGAATGGTACGTTACACTTTAATTCTATGATTATTATTATTCAAGGATATGCAGAAGCAAAATGTGGTTTTAATAAATATCCCTAAGACATATATTGCAGCAACATAAATTCCTTTAAACACAGAGACTAGTGAAGCTTTAACAAACAACAACCTAGTAAATGAAAATATTGAATTCATGAAGATTTTTAATTGTAATCTGGAAAGTTTTACAATCGATTCTATTGATAAACGGCATAAACTGAAAGACTTATGGATTGTTGATTCAAATATAAGTTCTCTAACATCAGATGCTTTCGTAAACTTAAAATCATTGGAAGTTCTCGGTATAGATGACAACAATATAGAGAATATCGATAAAAATATTTTTAACAACTTGAAGGCGTTAAAGAGGTTAATTAATCTTGCGTCTTTAGAAAGTTTGGAATTGACAAGAGATTCATCAATAGAAGAAATAAATGAAGACACATTTTCGTCGTTGGTGAATTTAGTTAACTTAGATTTATCATCTTGCAGTATAAAAATAAATAACAGATAATGCATTCGCCAATTTAGCTAGCCTAAATTCATTATCATTAAGTTACAACAAATTAACTTTATTGAGAATACTTTCAAGAATTTACACCGTTTAACTCGGCTTTCGTTGGATAACTAGCTTACCCGAAGGAGTATTTCAGGGTTTAGAGGAATTGAAAGATTTACACCTACATGATAACAAAATTACAGAGTTACAACGTTCACACGCCTGGTTTAAAGAAATTGAAGAGTCTAAAAGCCCTGAACAATAAATTAACAAAATTACCTTTCGATTTGTTTGAAGATTTGATAGAAGTCTCTAACTTACGTTTCCACGTCAACAGGATTGCTGAAGTAGAAGAAAGTATATTTGACAATCTACCTAACTTAACACAATTAGATCTTTCTGTTAATAAGATTAAAAAATTGCCAAATGATTTGTTTAAGAATTCCCTTAAACTGAAATTCTTTGATGAATGGGAGAACGAATTAGAATCTATATGTGGTGTATTCTCAAAGAACTTGCAATATTCGGAATATTTCAATGTGCACAGCAGTATAATAAAAAGTTTTCAACCGAATTTCTTTCAAGAAATGCTAGGTTTATGCTCCTTGGAATTTCGTCAAAATGGAGTAGAGAAATTAAGTAAAGGAGCATTTAAAAACTTGCCAAGTTTGGCATATCTAAATTTACAAGCCAATAACATTAATCCTATATCTAATGCGGTGTTTGAAGAAGTATCGTTACTGTCAGGTTTAGTTTTAAATAGCAACAATATGAAAACATTAGAGACTAATTGTTTTGATGCTGTATCAAATTTAACAAATTTAGACTTATACAATAATAAAATAGAAAATCTGTCTTCAAATTTGTTTCAAATGCTATTACGGCTTGAGACTTTGTATCTATCTAAAAACATGCTAACGAGCTTAGACTGACTCTCCAGCCTCTATCTATACCTTTTCAACTTCAAATTGGGAACAATCAATTTCAAAATGGGAATAATCAATGTCAAGTTGAGATCAATCAACTTCAAATTTAGATGGTTGGTTTTTCATATCCTTAAACAATTTTCGATAAAGAATCAAAAAATACAAAAAAAATTAGGGGTTCCCATTTAAAAGTTGAATTTGTCTAAATATGTGTTAATTTTATGTGCTGCAATTTTATTAAATAAAGGGTTTTCCAATAAGAGGTGTTATTTTGATATTCAAAGAAAAGTGCCATTTTTTAATATAAATGATCGGATGTTTATTTCATTATAAAGAGGAAGGTATGCCGTTAATAGTGG